>JAAAKL020013414.1:0-12483 GCA_010016065.2 Carybdea cf. marsupialis auct. non (Linnaeus, 1758)
GCACAGTTCCTGTATTTTGAAATACCTTCTATTATGCAAGAGGGAACTAATAGACAAGTACACCTGTAATCGAATACCGAGTCAATAAAAAATCCATTACCAGAAGTCAAGTAACAATCGGACACTGACGTTGACACAAACACTCCCTCAAATTTTTCCTCGTGGGGGCAATACCCCTACAAACCTGATAATGTAGGGGAATGCCCCAATGCCCTCAGCCCTGCAGTCACGGGTCTACTTGCACCTACTAAAATCGTAAATTTTTTATAAAACTCCCGAAGTATATACGTTTTCTGTTATGTGAAATTGAAGTGAACACCCAGAATTTTCAGGCACGAGCCGCCACTGCTAACAAGGGTGATGTTTTGCCCTTACATAATGCCATTTTTCTAGAAGATATAACAAATAAATGCAAATGATGTTTTACTGTATTCACCCTGATCAAGGCTGAAGTCACTTCTAGGAACGGTTTACTTTTCCTTTTCGGATGACAACCTATTCATGCTTACTTTTTTATGCTCACTTTTCATGCTATTTTATGCTTGCTATTCTTGCTATTCATGCATGTAGTCTCCCCTCTGTCCTACCTCTTGAAACATAGTTACCCACTTCACAAGAGCAGATGACAGAGCAAAGTACCTCCGGGATCGTGGCAGGCAAGCTCAGGGTTGGTTCTTAATCACAACCCTCCAAGGGTGAGTCTGACACTCTACCACTATGCCACTACTGTGTATGTATTAAGTAGTGATGAACTAGTCCATTTCAGTGCAAGCCTCATCAACAAGTAATTTTCATTCATGGTGAAGGAGTTGATTTCTGGTGTCATTCATTGATGATCTAAATTACCACTGATACCTCTTGCTCATGAATAAATTGTAAATTGTGTTGTGTCCTTGACTTTCCTTCTAGTTTCTATTTTGTGTGCTTGCATATCTGGTAAAATCAGCTATCACCTTTGAAAGACAGATACAAAACAAAGGAGTCTGATTGCAATGTGCTCAAATCTGGTTTCAATGTGCCAAAATTCTCTTGTAATACAATGAAATTGTTTGCTTGATGCTGGCTAAAGGCATGTATTTTGGTCATTGTTTAGTCATTATCATAGTGTTGTTACTGTTGATGTTATTGTTGCTGCAAAACTAGATGAGTTCTGGTTGAAGACACTGAGGGAAGAGGTGTAGATGGCTGTAGAGAGAGCATCTCTCTGAATCTGGCTAAAGCGAGACCATGGCAAGTGGCTAGAGAAAGCGGGGGTAGCAGAAAAGTTGCCCGTGGAATGTGAAGAAAGATGAAGTAGTAAGTCAAAATCAACAATGAATGGGCAACGGATCAAGTTAGCACCAGTGTTGAGGGGACTCCAATAAGGTGTGGCCCGCCATGGTGAGAACACTATAAGGAGGTTTGGGGCTAAAACATTCTTAAATTTCTCCTCTGATGAGCCCAACACGTGCTGGATCTAACCATGGAGCTGATTACTGGAAAGCACTGATGAGTGCCACAGTGTTTACTTCTTCTTGTTGAAAAAGTAGATAACCTTTATTGAGTTTTGGCTAAAAATCTTCTGAAGAGTTGCAGAGGATGAGAAGTGTTTGTACATGAGATCAAGGAATGTCCTAACAAGCTCACTCTTAAATATCTTACTGTTGGTAAAGTTGACCAAAAGATGTTTTGTTTCCACTCCTTGTTATGGTGGCCCTTGCTACTTTGTGTCTCTTTTCAATATTCAAGTTTTACTTATGTCCATACAAGTGTCAAGTGTCCTTGTAAAGTTAGGTGTCAGCAGTGAAAGTTTTTTGCCAAAGTAGAGTGTACAAAGGATTTTGTTTATGGAGATTGGGGATCGTCCAATGATAGGTGGTGGGCGGTCAGAGTGACAGTTGTATAAAGACAGACACACAAGCAGTCATGAACCACATAGTATTGAACTCAATGTAGTTCATGACTGCCTGTGTGTCTGCCTGAGTACTTACATATATATGAAATGGCACTGATGAAGATAAAAGCGAAACAAAAGATAAGGTTGCTGGTGGTGGTGAGAATTTGAGATTGACTATCCAGATTGTTGACTTTACTATTGCACTAGTTAGTGCAATGGTAAAGTCTTCGTTTTCGGTGTGGGAGATCCTGGGTTCGATCCAGGCCAGCACCTCAAGCACTTCATGTTTAATGAGTTCTATACTATGCAGTTCATGACTGCTTGTGTGTCTGTCTGAGTACTTATATATATGAAATGGCACTGATGAAGCTAACAGTGAAACAACAGATAAGGTTGCTGGTGGTGGTGAGAATTCAGGATCGACCCCCCAAGCACTTCATGTTTAATGAGTTCTACATAATTATATTGGAAAAATATAAAATTCAAAAAATTGAACAAGACATTATACAAGCTTTCCTATAATATAGATATATACCATCAAATTCATTTTGTTAACAATTCTGTAGCATTCCAAACAATATTTGTTATTAACAGCTGGCTCCCTAAGCTAAATTTTCTATTTGTGTACTCAGTTAATATTCGTGATCTAGCACCGTCTTATGGGAAATCGGTGATAGGAAGAGAATTGGAGCTCTAGGGCGTTGCACACAAAAATATTCAAAGGGATCACAGGTTGGATAAATCTCTCCTGAATAATACATGAGTTAAGTCTGATGTAGGAATGAAGTTTGCATTTATAACATATATGATACGGAATGCTCCCACAATTATTTCCGTTGGTGAGTGCACGCCTCTATTGAAAGGTTCTTGTGTTGGCACCTACAAGGGGGCATATCAATAAGGCTACTTCAGACTGGCACCCATCCTCGTGAACATCGAACCTGGTGGACCCTTATGCTCACTAACAACTAAAATTGTAACTAAATGATGTCGTAAAGAAGGCTGATAATACAGCTATCAAAAAGCAATTCCGTGTACATAAGTGTTCTAACAACAACTAAAATAATTTACAGTAGGAACTTCGGTCAATACAACCTGCTCTACCTGACTGCCTCGATTTGCTTTACAACGGGCTATACAAAATGTAATTCAACAGATTAATCTCTCCCTTAAATATTAGAATTAAGGCATCGTAGTGATCTTAACAACTGGTTGTATTGTGGCTATCACAGTTATGTTATCAATTACTGTAAATTCTTCGACGGGGTCAAAAGAAGGCAGTGATCACTAGGTTTGGTACTATGACATGATACTTTCCTGCTAAGTAGCCAAAAACATGATTACATATCCTTCTGGAATATCAAGGCAAAATTGTTTGATCATTAGTGAATTCCATTGAACACCAACAGAATGCGTACTCAAAACGGCCTACCTTCACACCAAGCTCCGGAAATATGTACTTCACGCACGGCATTTGGGAAATAGGAAAAGAAGTAATGATCTCATAAAGCTATACACAATTATACTATGCCCCATGAATAACTTCAAGAGTAGGTGATATTACACCGTACTTACAAGTGTTTCTTCATATCCGTACGTTTGAACTGGAGCCCCGTCCATGTCGGATGCTGGCACCTCGTGCTGAAGTGTTCACAAATCGTCACTCGCTGATCAAGTTAAATAACTGCCCACTCACTACACAGCACTGACAAACTTGCAAAATACTTGAGCTGTTTACATCTCCAGTGTTAACGGGATGTGCACCATCAACAATCCTTCCCTCCTGCAATCCAACAGAACTACCTATAACCAAGAGGATACTAGCAAGTTCGCTGCATGAATGAAGAGATCATATGCACCCTGACCGATTCTAGGTTCCCGACAATAGTCGATGCAATTCGAGAAAGTAAGGTGGCCCAAGTCTATGGAAAACGTATCCGGCTAGTCCGATCGTTTGGTAGATGAGCCTTATTGTGACAAATTTTGAATCAGATTTGCCATGTGCATCTACTTGGCTTATGTTACAAGAGTTCCAGATTTGTCTTCATCTCATAACAACAACATGATGATCAATGATCCACACAGGAGGCTGAACAAAACACAAAGTCGAATGAACGAACTGCGCATGCTTTAATAGCCAAAAATTAGTACAGCGATAAATGCTGGAGGTGTGTGCCCCGTCTGATAAGTTGCCAAGAAGTAAACATTGTGACCCAAATGTTTGTTAGATATGGACTTTACATTATGGTATCATGATTTGAGATATTCATAAACTTTTTAAGTACGATGTTTTCTATGGACCTAACATAAGAATGTTTTTTCAAATAGTGAACATTTCAACATACCCTGTACAATGAACCTCCGAACCCATGTATTGATACGTCATTGATGTATTTCCGAAGCCATGTATTTATACATACCTGTTCTTTGTTTTTGATTAATTTTTCATAAACATGATAACATGAAGATAAAGTAACATATCTTTCCGAGGGAGGGCCTCCTCCTCTTCTATAATTTAAATGAGAGATTAAATTGCCTGCTTTCACAACTCTGTAAGGAAAATGTTTTATGTGATTTCTCGGTATGATGGTCTTTATTAGTCATCAATTAACTTCCAAACTGTTTATGTGCATGCTTGTCAGTGGCAGACTCATGCATTTGAGGCCCCACGCTTCAAAACAGCACGAGTTTGTCTGGGGTATGCCACCACTGTGGTGCGCGCAGATGATTGGAAACCTCAGGAGATTGCAGCAACTTCCATTTTAGCATATAGGTCAATGAAGTCCTCACGTTGGCCAAGGTGCAAGGAGGGGGTTACTTTCAAAAAAGTTAAAGGGAGAGACTGTAGTGACGCAATATCCAAACAATAGACATCCCAAATTTCTCTCTCTCGTTGGTAAGGGACCGTAGCTTAGTGGAAAAGCGACGTGTTGCGCAATGCGGAGACCGTGGGTTCGATTCCCCGTGGTCCCACGACTTTTCACCTTCGAGATTTTACAACACCGATGTCTACAATCACTCATTACAGGACAAATACCTTTTAGTCCAACATTTGGTGTTTATAATGCGTATCATACGGAGCGTGTGGCCATGTGGTCTTAAAGCGTGATTTGAAAACCAGCGACCCGGGGTCGATTCCAGCGCAGGGAAGCTTTGACAACTTCTCTTTACCATAGTAACGGGGCCCACCCAGTCCATCTGAGGGAAATTGGGGAGACGGGAATTCAAGAAGCCCATCGGCTGGATTGTACTTGTGTTTGGACAGACCAGCCTTGTCACATATGTGTGTCACTCTGAACATGTTTGAAGAACACGTGAAAGGTACAAGTGACTGTGGTCTACTCAGCCATTTTCACTCTAACTCACAGAGTAGGTTGCTCAGCTGATCGAGCAGTGGAGATCTCTTACGTCGTATCGACGGAGAATCCATCTCCATCCATCATATTTCCACATTTTATTTGCTGTACTTTTTTGTGGCATACTCGTAGCATAGCCCATTGCCTAGACAGAGTGAACAATGTTGCTGTACAATAGGTGCACAGAAGTACATACTCATTCTTTGATCCATGTTTAGCGGTTTGCATGAAGGCACCTTATGCCTGTATGTATAGTAAAGATGTAGTTAAGTTACTGACGTTCTTTGAACGATGTGGAAGAGTCAATTCACTACTCGCAGTCTATTTCTTATTCGATCCATACTTAAAACATACACTTATCATAAAGGCAGAGCTACTTAATTAGGAAGCTGCAAATTTACTAGATATTTCTTTTTCACTAGTTTTCAGGATGGATTGTCTAATTATCTCGCCGATGCCGATATTTTACATCTCGTTCGCCATAGATATTGAGAAGCGCATGTTGAGTCACTCCTATTTTTTATCAATAATTGTCATAATAAACCGTTGGGTAGATTCCCACAAATAATAAACAATCGATAAAACGATTTTTAGGCAATTATTTTACATATTGTTAGTTCACTACCAATGTTTATTGCAGCTATCATATGTAGGACAGGCACTAATCAAATAGCAAACACATCTGACCGCAAGGTACTGGAGCCCTTATTCCCTAATATCCTTAGAAAGCTGGGGGGATACGAAAAATAACCAATTGCTAAACATTGAACTTCGACCTTTTCCATCTCGCTAAATAATCTAAGAGTAATTTCAAAATTTCAATTATTTATCTAAAACAAAGTCCAGTGCGTGGTGCCGCCGATGCGTCAGAGTTGTATCAATTTCTAGGAGGTAAATTAGCATTTTTATTAACAAAAGGAATCTTTGGTACCTTCATTAATCTCTGCGTTTTTATGAATTGAAACAAATTGCACTTTCCATATCCAATATATATATATATATATACATGCATATAAAGCAGTATTTAAGGCGCTGCAATTTAGACCAATTGTCCTAGTAGATATACAGGTAGGGCCACTTGCCAGCTTGGCCCATCGCTCCTAACGTCTATGGCCCTTAGACCGAAAATAGACTGCTGCTGTTTACCTCTGCAGCCCCATACATTTGTTGGAGACTGCACATTGTACAGTGTACAATGGGAGCTGTAAGACGCAATGCCAAAATCATTACATTCAAAGACGTATGAAATTTCCTTGAAAAATCTGTGAATCTAGGACTTTTGTCAGGAGCACCTTACTGGCAGCCAATACAAAGACAGTAGAATCCTGGATGACAAGTCATTGCCTGACTCTGGCCCAGAACATGTTATTTGGCATGCAAGACGAAGACATCTGATTTTATACGTATCTCCTTCAGAAAGAGGCACTTACTAAAATAGAGAAAGACTGACCACATCGAGGGAAGGGGACAGATTAAGCTCCCAATATTCTGTTAACAAAAGTTTTTCCTAGGCACTGATTAACAGTAGCAATAAACATGCTATAAAACAAATTTTGGTGTTAAGCTTTCTGCACTACTGTCAGTATTCAGGCAGACGATACTAATCATGAGAGATTTATTGGGAGTACATATATAAATATATTTATTTATATATATAAGTACTCAGGCAGGCACACAAGCAGCCATGAACTTCATAATATAGAACTCAATAAACATGAAGTGCTTACGGCGCTGGCCCGGATCGAACCCAGTATCTCCCACACCGAAATCGAAGACTTTACCATTTCACCGACTAGTACATATATATAGAGAGAGAAACGCTATAGAAAAATACGGAGATTTGCTACTCTGAGTTTCACGTTGTCACGATCTTCAGGCAGATTTGACAAGTCACTTTACAACACAAGTACTTAGATTACACCAGCAAAGTTACGAACAATGAAACGATTTAGATGACGGGTTTTAGACACTACTTCTGTTTTCATATTTAGGAGGGACTCTTCGTCGGCTTTCAACAAAAAAGGTTTTTCTTCTAGACAACTGTTACACCGCCCCCGACCACCTGTGTAAGGTTCGACTTGTTTACGTATCGTCCACAGTATTTCGTAATTGATGTTTTTCGTTTTCAAGTTTCAAATATATTTGGATAGTTCCGCTTCAGTTTCTTAAGATCGGTTGTTAAAAGATTTCGTATGGTTACTGTATCTTTATTGGCACGTGCCCCTGCAATACTTATGTTGTGTTTGTCCCCGTCGCTGTCGTTAGTAGATACCGTTGCTTCGTACGCAACTGCCTTGATGAGACATTTGCCCTCAAGGGGACAGTTGTCCTTCACCCTGCTGTTGCACAGTACTCTCTGTACAGGTCTCTCACTACGTCTTTGCCTAGCCATAATTGTCGCGTTGTGTCCGTTAACTACAGTCTTGATATCGCCCGTGCAACTGCAGCTCATCTGAATTGTGTTCCTGCTGAATATTTTGTATAGTTTCGTAGCTTTAGTAAAGTGTTTGTGTACCAGTTTACGGAAAGTTTTGCAAATGTTCGTCCGTACAGTCTTACTGTAGGGGGGATTGAATCCGATTATATGTTGCGTTTGCTTCTTCTGCGTTGGGATGTCATGTTCGTATGAATGTTCGGTGTGTATTCAAGTATGCTGTCGTAGCCACTTCAGTGTAGAGCTTTCTCGTATTGAGGAGCGTGGTCATGGAAAGCCTTTTTCATCGCAACAAAGTGTTGAGAGTCGTTCATTAATGGCTTTTGGCAGTTGTCTTGTTATGGAAGGGGGGTGATCTGAGTAGCAGTTTATGTATAATGGGTCGTCGTTAGGTTTACGGTAGGGGTAGTATCGTCCAGTTGTTAGGTCAAAAGTTATGTTGAGAAAGTTAGTCGAAGTAATGTTGGATGTGGCAGTTACTTTTAGGTCGAAGTCTTGAGGTTTAATTGTCTCCTTCCTCTTCTTGTCTGCGATCCGTCCACTAGTGGTCTTAAGCCTTGCTAACACGTCACACCAGTAGAGACCAACGAAACCCTGTTCAAAGATCATGCTTAATCGGGACAGCATAAATAAACCAAACTTGGTCATATTTTTCGGTGCCATCGAAGCTTCCCATGCCAACGTCAAAAGCTCCGTTCCTCATTTTTCAACCCAAGGTTTATCTTGGTCAAAAGGCAGGGACTTTCTTCCGTGCATGATTATGTCAATGTCCTTTTCGCTTATATCTGTATACGATCTGGGCCATGTTATCACCTGCGTAAGGAGCAGCTCCGAGATAGATGGATAGAAATCGACGATGTCAAATACAAAAAAATGTGTAGCGGTTCTTATCTGGGATGGATTTGAACCAGTCAATTACTTCCAGTGTATTTTCCCACTGGTTAACGATCGTGGAACTGCATACATTGCAATTTAATTTGTCTAAGATTACCCTACTGACATAATACATACATACTAGCACTACGATGATCGATAATTAAAATACGCAATATCTTAAATGTTTCGATATTATCTTTTTCAATATATATATATAACTCTCTAATCATGGTCCTTCATCTAAACCTATCCGAATTTTCTCTGTCACTTACATTAGATTACCGGTAATCTACGCACCACGCAGTCCATATGCGTACCTCCTGGTCTTTTTCTCTACCTCTGTCATGAAATAAATACTTAGTAAAATTTTACTCTACAATTTCTCACCGATTTCAATCCTGCAAATTTGAGACAGACTTTGTGACTTAGTTTTGACATGAACCTTGAATCTATTTATTTCCATTGTACCTAAAAAAAGTAGATGTTTAACTGGAAAAGAATATCAGCGGGACTCTTTGATGTGTAACCAACATTGTCTTAGGGTCATGTTAATAACAAACAAAGTTCTCAATTTTGATAATGGGAGCCATGGGACACCCATCCTGGATCCGATTCAACAGCTCTGTTGATGTAGCACCCATTTTGAGAAGCTCTTTCTTCCTACTTTCTTTGGCTTAAAGCACCATGAAATTTTGACAGCTCACATAAAAATTTAAGCAAATCAAGAAATTTCTTCAAAACGTATAACAGTTTAGTTTTCCCGTGGCATGATTCCCCCGAAATAGTTGAGAAATGCTATACATGTTACCTATTGGGTTAAATTATGCAACTCAGATGTATCCACCTCAGTCATCTTCTTTGCGACTAAACATAGGTACAGGTTTGCGCCCTCCCCGACCCCATGATATTCTGTGCCATTGCCCTTGCACAACTACTTCTATTAACCAGGAATAAGGTAGGGGTCGACCTCTTTCAAAAATCTTGAAGGGCATGGATCTCTGAACACTCCCTTCTACATAACTGTGTGGAGGTACATTTACGTATACATTGACATTGTTCAAGTGCCTCAAAAACGTATTTTTTATTACTATAACGAGTGACATACGCAAGCTTCTCCAAAAGTCAGGCATGTAGACTCCTGTTCCTATCAATGCTGTCAGAGTCCCTTTCCACGACACAAAGCTCACCTTAACTAAACTTTTCCCCCTTGAAAGTAAAGTGAATAAAGCAATTTTCTCATAGAATACAATATACATTGGCAGATACCATCTCAATAAAAATTCACAACCTTCCTTGATGTAACTGAAACAATTCACGGTATTTAACATCAGCAATAAACTTTGACACTAAGATGGTTTTTACACCTTGATAGGGAAGCTTGTATCAAGTCATTATTGCAACACAGTAAAACTGCTCATATCACATTTGTTCCCATTTTTGTCAATTTAACTTCCCTTCTAGTGTCAAGGTAGCGTTACTACGCTCCACCTCTTTCCCTCTTTCTCGGTTTGCTACAGACTTTAGGAATGCTTGAATAGCTTTTACGTAAGACACTAGGCGATTGGAATAGAAGTTTAATTATGTTTATTTACTGTGCAGCAATAAACCTATCAATTAGAGGCCCCAAATCACGAATTGTCAAGTAATCGTTCTTTAATGCGGAGGGAAAGTGTGACGTCACGATTTTGAAAATGTTTGAATTATGGAATAAATACTCAATTTTCATGTTGCCCTATTAGTGAGAACGCCAATGGCCAAAATTGAGAGTTGTGCCCTTTCCCAACACCGAGATATCAGCTTTTAAAGTTTTAAATCCCTCTAACAAAACCTTGTTATTTAATGCAGGATCCTAACGTAAGGATCCAAGGAAGATTAACAGAGTTTTGACCAGAGATTTTTGAGATTCAAATGCCTCTAGTGTAAACACTATAGGTCTGTTATTTTGGGAAACAGCCTATTCCAGGATTGCTTTTCGATATCTGGAGTCAAATCTTACTATTTACAAAACTTTTGATTTGTGACGTCATCACTTTCCCTTCGCATAGAATGGAAGCAGAACCTACTATAAGAAACCTTTTGGAATCAAGAGTCGCATAAAGGACCTTTTGTTATCAAGGGTTGGAAAAGAAACCATATCAATCAAGGCCTGTTCTGATAATTTTTGGGAAAGAAATTCCTCTCCGAGTATCTGACTGTTATAAGGGACTCTACACAAATTACCACTTCTTGTCTCGCTGACTATCTACTGCTTTATAAATATTTACAAAATTTCCACTGCCAAACACAGGACACTTTTAAGCCATAAAAATGTCTTTGGGTGACCATTGAACTATGCCCCCTCCCTTCTCTCTTACGCATACAGACAAACAAACAAACAAACACACACTAATACTACCACTACTACTCTTCCTACTACAACTGCCACTGTTAGTATGAGGTTCTGATATGATTTGAAGATTTAGGTCAGCTTTTATGAGTCTACGATTTTAACATCGAACGTACGTGCAGATCATCAGCTAGAGAAAGTTGACGGTTTTCTCAAAACGTCTATTTGGGCCTCTGCAAATACGGATTTCCTATAGATCCTTTGGGGAGGCGCTAGCACAAGAAGGCAGCCACAAGTAGTAAGGCTTTCTATAGCTTTGGAGATCATTGTGGCTAGACATCTCTTATGTCCATGGAAAACAAATTCCTTAAGAGCAATGGGCAAATATATACAACTCCATGATGCTCAGCAAGTTGAAATTAACTTTTCAAATATATAATTATACATCATGGGAATAAAAAGCTCTTGATGTCATTATCCATCCGAATTACGCAGCTTTAATTGGTAATAAGTAAGCCATTTTTATTTTCAATTTGCTTAAGTTAAACATCAAATGACCTTTTTGTCTCCGATATTGCGGGTGGTATTGGGTTTTTGCTAAGCTAAGTGATGTTAAGGATCGTGGAATTTGAGGGTTGAAATTGCAATACCTAGTTCATGCTTAATCTTTGCCTCCTTTAAAAACCTAGCATTAAACTGCTTGTTTGTTGTCGAAATGCAAGTTTGCGCTCTTCAGCAGAGTCGTTGTACAATTTTATAAATGGCAAGCTAGTTGCAGCTTTTTATGCTGAACTACAGTATAAATATACTTGCTTATATCACTTAAGGTAGAACAGTGTTAATATCAAGAGTATGACGTCTTTTCTTTTAACATAGTATTACTTCTGCAAACAGAATAACATTTTATGTTTAATAGATATTAAATAGCTTAACAGCCAAAGTCAACGAAGTACATGATTTGACGTTATGCAAAGTTTTCTTTTGTCCATGGCAAGTTGAACATCGTCATGTGCCGTTGTTACTTATTTAAGGCCATTGTGGGTGGAAAAAACAGAGCCTCAAGACAACTCACGTAGAAAGTCCCTTTCTCCGGTATTGTGTAGTGAGTTATTGATCTATATGAAACTACGCATAATTTCAAAAGCGACTTATTACAACCAGGCTTAATTGCAGCATTAAAGGGGCACTGGGCCTTAGTTCTTCTTTCGCTTCTCTTCAAGAGATCAAACTGACAAAATCTTAATAAAGAATAACTTTCTAACCACAGAATGCAATAACTGTCAGAAAATAGACCAAAAAAGCTTTCTGAGCAATAAAATGCTCAAATATGTTAGGAAATGAAACTTAATACCCATACTAAGTAATGCCTTATGACTTCTACTCTTGGGGTACCCCCCCCCCACCTCCTTTTAGAAATTCAAGCGCAATTCACCACGGAGTCCTACCACAGTTAGCCAATCTTAATGAAGGAGAACGTAATCATTAATCAAACTGGCACATTCCAGCATGCCATTCTTGCTCAGAATACGCTGTTAAGACGTTTCTGATGCGACTTGCACACAATAGATAAGCACATTCCAGCATGCCATTCTTGCTCAGAATACGCTGTTAAGAC
>JAAAKL020013415.1:0-12483 GCA_010016065.2 Carybdea cf. marsupialis auct. non (Linnaeus, 1758)
ACAGAAAACTGAAGGGAGTCAATGACGTATCATACTGTAAATGCTTCCCTAATCTAACTCAAATCCTCTTCACCCCTTGAAGGAACAACCAGTCCCCTCCATTGATGTCCATTTGCAGCCAGATCTTTGAAAATCTCCCCTAAAATTTGTCCTTTGAGGTCAGCTGCTTGTGGTATTCTTTTGCTCTCAATGGTCCACCTTTATGTGACTCGGGGAGATTTTAAACTGTTGTTCTGATAATTTCATCCTATATCTTATCTTTATCTTCTTCCTGGAGATCCTTGTCATCCATATGTTGTGACAACACACTGCTTTCTTTATCGCTGTCTTCACATTTCTCCTGCTTATTATCCATATTTACAGAAAACTGGTTTATCTTGTATAGTCTTGCCTTTTGGAAACTGAGCAGTTTTAGATTTCCAGAAAGGCTCGAAATTCTGAAGGTCGCATCTCGTATCTTTTTGTTTATGGCGAGGGAGCCTACAAGGAAGCTTTTCGAAGAGGTTTTCTAGTTCGTTTATCACATAGCACTGTGCATGTGATACTACAGGAAAGTATAAGAATAACAAATATCGGACGTTAAATCAAACGAAACACAGTATCATCATTTTAAGAAATCATCAATTAATAAGGGAAAAATTCAGACGTCCCTATCAAGGAGATCTGAGGTCGACTATCATCTGTCCGAGAACCCGACATTTGCCTGCCAGTCTCTTCTTAAACCGTGCCTCGATGCAATTCTCCTTCCAAAAAAGAGCCGGCATTCCATGGACAAGGGGAATAAGTTTACAATGTTTTAATTTGGAATAACGTGAGCAACAGAAAAGTTTCACTCTTATGCAATTTACTTTTTTACTTCTTGTAACAGTCCAAGTCGTGTACTATAGATTCTTGCCAAAAGCGTGTCCCTTATTCACTCCTGACTATTTGTGTAACTAATATCTTGCAAAATCGGTTATCAACAGTAAAATACGTTACTTAAAAAAACTCTTTGATTTATTCCTAGCATGGTAGCAATTTCAATGGTTTGAAGTAAATATCAGTGCTAGATGTTGCATGGGGTCTTTGATACAGTCATCACCTTTTTCCACTGAAATTTCATCAGTTTCTTATTCAAAGAGGTAACACCCAGATAGTTTTCTAGCAAAGTTTGGTGAACATAGATAAGTTTATAATAATCTGTTTGCTTAAAATGGAAACCCATCTAAGGCTTAACATTACAAAGTTATCCCTGTACCATAATTTCCCCTATTACACTTTTACCTGATACAGATATATCAATACGTCTACTTGCCTAAAAATCGGAATGAGTCGATTACATTCTGGAGGATTCACCTGCGGTACCAACAAAGCACCTTCCTTTCGTTTTACTTGGAAGAATTTTCTTGGCAGTAATATAAAAAAATTTGTCAGATTGAAAAGTGAGAAACGTCATGAGAAACGTCATGACTATTCTACGTAATCGTTCACTCCTATTAAGAGAGCATTCTATCTTACTTCATTAGGGCTGTCAAGAGTAAGCATGTACCCAGGGGGTCAACATAGCGTTAGGGTTCTAGAGATTGGATTAAACATTATTATAACACAATCTCTCCTAACCAATTATTTTGCTTGTTAAACTCTTACGAAGTCAGTACTGCACCCTGTCCAAGGGTTGACTACTACTCAGGCTCCCCTGTGGATGTTACTATCTTTCGCGTTCCAAAAAAGTACGCGTGTAAGAAAGCGACTTTAACGAGCTGCAATGCTTTCGGTCACCGTGACCTGGAGCTTTCCATTAAGTACTCTGTTAGCGTGCTTTCTATGACCCGGAAGTCAATATGTTTATGTGCTTATGTTATAGGCCTCCTCTAGGCCTGACATCCAGTTATTTTTGGCAGTACACTAGATCACTCGACCCATGTAAATAAAAAAAGTTTTAAAAAGTTGCCTGATTGTGTTTAGAATAACTAGGAGTTGGTTGAAGGTAAAGGGAGTAAAAATTCGTCAAATGATGATAAGCAGTTGCTAGCTGCATCAAATCCTTAGCAAAATTAGGACAACTAGTTCACTAACACAGCGTTTTCTGAGGTTTACAAGATAAAGTAGACGTCTACTTCAGTTTTTGCAAATTTTAACATATTCTTTTTGTAATGCAAATCTTTCGTTCCTTTATTTGTCAAAAATGCATCGAAATAACAACATTTTCCATTAATCCGTATTTAACATTTTGTTTGTCTGTCCTTTTCCCATATAGGCCTCTTTTTGTTCACTAAAACACAATGTCCCTACCATACCTTGTAATATAGTTTTACCTCTGGAAGGAAATACATAGCGGCAGAGGAAAAGGGGGCTGAGCCCACTTTTCATTGTGTTAGGGTTACATCGGACTGTAATAATTTTTAATAATTTAACTTGTACGTTTCATCATTAAAATACACCATAAATCAACCAGAAAAAAATATATCAAGGATGTCCCTGACGCACTGGAATCATTGCACCATCGTGATCTCCTTAATTCTATAAATTTTTAAGCCAAAAACAACTTTGGTTAGAACCAAACTGATATAAGGCGAGTAAAAAGAGGCTTTATTAAGGTTATCTACCGTTTTGGGGAATCTACAAACATAGAAGAGTTAAAAGAATGAAACAGGCATGATTTTCTTCCACTCGCTCGGTACATGACGCTGCATATATAATACAGTCATTTACAATCTGGCCAATACCTAAATATACAGCTTTGTGCAAAATATTCACAATGATTTATATTTAATAGTTCCACCTACTGAATATCACAACAAAAATGGCTATATCTTGATGCCTAATAGACACTGATGTTCAATATTACAACAAAATGGTATTTCTCGATAAGTTACCATAAAGGGCTATGGGGGATAAGAATGGCCTGAGATCTTAAGGCTCATAAAGGTATTGTTTAACCCCCCTTTTGCAATCAGATTTTATATTACAAACTGTTTTCAGGCTTCCCGTTCGTATTTCCAATCTTGTGGCAGTAGAATATTAAATGAGGTGAAACAGTAACTGATCGAGAATTACGTACTTCCCACGTGTGGCCTTAAAAGCGCCACTCTTACAGCACCAAATCCAATTTATCTGCAAATTGACACTACAAAAAATACTATCCCTTCGGAATTATGCCGACGGAATCTATCAAAAGGGCAATTATACCAATCACATACAGTAAAATTGACCATTTTCATGACAGCTTTCATTACAATAAACTATATCTCTTCGTGATGTAAGTCAAGTTCTCGCATTGGCGCAGGGTGGCTTTAAACATGAAATATGGGACAAAGGGTTCGCTCTCTGATGCAATGTTCTCGACATGTTATTGAAAGAGGAGAGGAGTTAGGCTTAGGAATTATATTACAATGACAATAATTACAATACAAAGAAGACTTCATTGCTGTCAATACTTTTTCAAATTTATTGAATTTCTTTCAATATAGATTGTGCTTGACCCATTATCGCAGAATTAATTGTAATCACGATAGGGACAAATGGCATGGTTTGAAACAGTTAATTTATGAGAGATGTCGCTCTTTAGATACAAACCTTAAATGTCTTCCTTCAGGTTACGTTTGTTGAGATCATAATTTTGTAGTGGGATGGCTTTACTGAACCATCCCCACTTCTCATCATGCTTAACTAATTATGTATCCAGCCAGATCTCTGTTGCTTAGTGAGATAAAGCCTCCCTTAAAGCTGATACCACAAAACGCATCACACTGTTGAAGGTATTAAAATTAACGCACTAGACTGATTGGTCAATACGAAAGAGTGATTTTATCACTTTCAACATTATCAAAGTCTTCTGGCATGCCGTTGGTATTTTATATACAAAATAATATTTGCCAAGGGCGTTTTCTGGAGTTAAATCCAACATCACTATTAAAACAGAATAAATATAGAGTATACTTACTTATCAGAACTCGGTACATTGTTCCCTTTTCTACTTACGTCATTTAAATACATTAATATCAATAGAAACACACCAATATTTAGAAATTTGTGTTTCCAACTTAAAGGTACAAAGACAGTAGAGTTTCTCAAAGAACTTTGTTTCCTTTCAATGTTTCTGAGCCTTTAACGTGTGTACATGCGTATCTAGGTACTGAAGCAAGCTTTCAAGTACTCTCAACTGCTGAGAATACTTGCCAAACAGGCTATTACATCCACTTCTTTTCAAAGGTCCTATATTAGGATTTTAACAGTTCAAGTAGATTTTAACAGATCTAGCAAAGTACAAGAGCAATGATTGAATAGTAAATGCACAAATCTAGTTTATTTTATCGAAAAGAGAAATTTATAATTTTACATCCATCTGGGTTTGTAAAAACACTCGAGTTTAAATTAGACATTTGAACTTTATGTCTGATCCTTGGTTTTTGTATGGAATAAGGAGAGAATATATTTGTATCACTCATTCAATCCAGTAATTGTGCTCATAAACTCAATACAATTGTTTGAAAGAGATTAATCGTTTTTGTAACACATGTGTACATTCAATTCGTCATATATTACTTTCCATGGCAACATGGTCCTCAAAGCCTTCATTCAGCCATGGGCCATCTTCTCTTCATTTTTGTACTAGTCTTACCAATCCACGATATATTGGCCGGAAACCTCACTACACGTGCAAAGAAGACACTCAGCACCCTGCCTATAAATCGATTTTGTTGGATTCAATTCCTGGAATTGATGAGCCGTCTTTTCAACCCTGGCACTCAACTGATTCTCATAAATTTATTTCTCAGAAATTCCTTAAAACATTATTGCTTTTTTGATAAAGTAATAAATATACTGACAAGTGATAAATTACAACACACCAAAACTAGAACTATACTTCGGACAAAGGTTTACCTGCTTGTAATATGCGTGTTCAATAATTACGTTTCTAATGGACTTGAGGAAGACAGAAATTGACAATATGTTGTCCCTAATTGTTCCCCTTTTGTCGTGTTGTTCTTTCTTGACATTATTACTGTTATCCAACAGAAGTATTTCGTGCTTTAATTGCCTCCAGAAAAAATGGAAATTGATCCAAGTCGGCCATGATTATTAACGGGATTTGTGGAACATGAGTTTCAGGTAACTTATTAAATGAAGTTAAGATTTGAAAAGATACCGGGGAAAAGTGAAAATATAACTACCATGACTTCAACTAGGAACTCATGTAATCTTGGCATGCTGATTCCGAGCTATGGTAACCATGCAGTAACATAGCCCACTTTTCTCTTTTGTCTACATAAGTTCCAAGTTATCCACTGGTGGACAATACATTCTACGCAATTTGGAAACCAGTCTCATCCCTCAACTTACATTTCAACTGTCTTCTAGAATCTCTTAAAAGTTGACATTTACAAGTCTTTTCTTCTTCATGACAATTTAAAGTTAGATGTGTAGGAAAATTTACAATGCTAAAAACCCTTCTTTTTCTTGTCAAATTTAACCCCATCCCATTTCCCAGGTCGTCCAGGAGAATCTACTGAATTGTATGAGCTCCCTAAAATTTTCCATCAGTATTTGGCAACCTGAGATATTTTATACTTGGAAATATTCAGCATACATAGAGTTCCAACAATATATGACCTTGAACATTACAAATATGCTCCATTCCATCACAATTAACAAGTGATAGACTTTGCAACGATCACAATTGATGTCAATTATGAAGGTGAAAATGTGAAGCAGGAATATATTTAAAATGATTACAAGGGAGACACAATCTTAGGGCTGTTAATCCCGAGTGTTTTTAAAATGTGACGAAAGGTCGTGTGAGTAAAGAGGCTTCAGTGAGTAGTCGAAAAATTTGAAAGAATTTCCCATTGCGTGGTATTTACAAATGAAAGGCGAGATTATATTTGAAAATGTCAATAACGATCTTAAAGAATTAGAGAATCAAGTGAAATGCAGAAGTTTCGACGATGTTTTGTAATGTGTTTTTGTTTATTTGATATACTTTTGAACTGTTGTGCTGTTGCTTAACTTTTTAGCGGCAAACGTAGTTACTCTTTTGCAGGGCTGGTAGGGAAAACGTCAAAATATTAAATTTGATAAAAGAAGTGGCAAACTGCTGTCAGCAGTAGATAGGAGTGGGGAAGGAGTAAATGTGTACAAAATTTAGTCATTAACAATTCCTTTGCATAAAATTATATGAAGCGCATCTCCAGTTAATTATTCAACATTTGTTACTTCCTTTTGTCTGTACAATGTTGTGGAAGTGAGAAAAGAGTTTGACACATGCTACATGATCGTGTAATACTGCCGGGGTTAAGGATTCCGACCAGATTGACAAAATTCTGACGGGAATACCTCATCTTTGACGAGATCGGATTATTTATTCCGCCAGCCCTTCCTATGGATGCCGTTACATTCTGAATTCAATTTGGATATACCATCATCATCTTCTCTCCAAAAGAGGAAATTGAGACTGGACGTCAAGGACAGAATTGCTTTTATGCAATGCTCCATAGGCCAGAAGTAATATTGGACCAAATTATAATTATCATAGGACCATATGCAATGAGAACGTCCTTTCTAATTTTGTTCTTAGAGCCTTCTCGAGAAATCTGATCGATAATTCTGGCGGCTTTACTACTCTTGAGCCTACTTTGATGCACCCCTGCCTTACGCCACGGTCAACACCAGGTCTCTTCTTCACTTTCTTTAACTTCATAAACTCGATAAGGACTTTTCACACCCTGTAATGCTTTCTGTATTTGATGATTAAGGGTCTTTAAAAGTTCGGTCTCACAAGGAGTTTTGTTAATTGATTCCTCATTTTTTGCTGAGGATGCTGAAGGTCTATCATCGAATGTACTAAGGTCATCAAATTCAGTTATTCTATTTTTAATTTCCGGAGAACTACTACTGCTCCGTATTCCCGAACAAGATCCCGCGGGACTTCCTAGCAGAGAGTTCGTTGCATACACACCTCCAGCGGTAGACTGTATTATGTCCGGAACATTATCATTATGTGAAGGGCTAAGCCGTTCTGCAATGTTTCCTGATAGTGGATATTCTACACAGTCTCGGTTTTTGTCAACAGGTATCTGCAACTGAATCATTGGAAGAGTAACAGTCACAGTTGATGACCTGTTTCGAAATTCGTCCTTCTGAGATTGAGAGTATGGCTCACTAGATAGTGTTCTGGTTGCCCCTCGGTCATCTTGTGTTACCTAAACGAAAGAAATTTTGAAACGTCAGGGGAACATTTGACAAATAAATAAGCATTACGTAGAAGCATGATTGACGAGAGATATGACTAAAGGTATTGTTCCCCTAAGCAGAAGACCATCCAGTCATGAACAGAAAGCCATATAACTATCAGCTGCAATTGTAAAGTTTTAATAAAAAAGCTGGAAATCATAACCGTGAAGTATTTTGGTGCTTAAATATCGCTACAGGACAGACAATTTGCTAAGCAATTTTGCATTTTGTACAGTTCAATGTCTTGCTTTCTTTTTAATTCTGTGCACTTCATTGTCCACTATCTTGCTTTACTTTACTGAAGGGATAGTCTAGTCTATCGATTTTTGAGATTATTGCACAATCACCTGTCCCAGTTTACTTGTTCTTGTTGTAGAATTAAACTGTCTTGCTTTCTTTTTAATTTTGTGCAGTTCATTGTTTGTCTTGATTTATCTTATAACTTTCAAAAGGTATGTAGTTTAACATTGTTTTCCCCATACCCTTCTTAAAGTGAATTGAGTAAGGAAGGCTGTTATTCAGTTAGTACAATGGAATCGTACCTAAAGATAAAATAAGTCCATTTCTCCAGTTGCTTATGGAACATACACGGCGCTATTTGAAAGTGGAAACTCTCGCCTCTACTTAGTCGTCGTATGGGGGCTTGAGGGCTCCCCTCTTTGGAGAGCGAACTAAAAGTAATCTCGCCTTAGTGGTTGAACCAGGCTTTTGCCTGCTGCTAGCTGCAGCTCTCCACCGTGAAGACAATTAAAAAAAGAAAGTACCATATTGGTTTGGATGTCGCCCAGAATAAAAAGGTCCGCAGTCTCGGCGTCAGAAATCTGTCGACATCGGATCCAATAAGCTACCAACTGATGAAAATAACACCCCAACCCAGGAATTTCTGGGGATAAAGCCATACGAAACTACTATAATTTTGCTAAGTAAGATTTTTTGATTATGTTGTTTTCCTTGTGAAGTTTCATTGCATATATCCTTTTTGCTGATTTTTCAGCGAATGGGTCAAGATTTAAAGTAATACTATTATAAGAACATACGATCTTATCAGCATACTTACTGTAATTATTGAGTGATTAGAGCTCTCTAATGTGAACAATTTTTTCGTATCAAGCAACCGGGGATATTCAATTCTTTACAATCGTGCTTATTTTATGGGCAAAAAAATTGACTGGAAGCACGCTAGGGTTCTTGAAAACATACATATGTGAAAACAAGTGAGTCCAAATATAACCCTGCTGTCCTGCCCTGTCAGGTGTTGAATAAGGGAAAGGCGGAAAATACTGGCAAGGAAATACGGTTATGTGTGCTATCAATTTGATGCCGATTGAAATGTTGATCGTCATTGAGAAAGTGCTCTTTTAACTGTCTTAGGCGCACTTGAAATCGAAAACTTTCTTCCTCGCCCAACCATAGTGGACGACAGCAATGTATATAATCTTAGTCTTTCTATATTAAATTTTGTGGCCCAGTCCCCAGAGGAAAGGACCTATTCTATACAAAGCACACACAATAATCAGGAATACAAAGCAGGAGACGATTGGGGTGTACCCTTTTACAATGCATTCCCAAGAGGACGGACATTGATATTTAAAAGTACAGCTTACGAAATACACTGAGCAAGTAAACAAAGGCGAAAATACTGAAGTGGAATGATTCTGAAAAAATCTTTTAACGCAGCTAATTGAGAAATTTGCGATCGTAGATTGATTTTGATGAATAACAGAGATGGCGGATGATAGTGTTAGACAAAAGGTTAAATTTTTTCGCGGCAATGTTATCATGATGTAAAGTCAGTGTACTACGGTCCTCGATAAGGCATTGTAAATAGAGAGATAATAAGCATGTCAATATTTATAGTTTAAGATTACAAGCCAATGCTGAGAGGGAAAGAAACAAAAAACTGTTTATGAAGCTTGCTTGCCCGTTTAACGCATGTTATGATTAAAATTAACGATTATGTTTAACCTGCTCACTACTGTATAAATTCTCCCTACAGTTACACATATATCACAAGATGAGCAAAAATCATCTGAAAGTATACGCTACAGTGTGAAAAGTAGTAAACGACTGTAGCAATCAGATATTGAAAGGAATTAGTATTATTTTCAAAATTTCTACAACAAATAAGACTACGAAATCATCAACTGAGTGCGTGCGATATGGCAATTAGCAAATATAATACATGTACATACCTGACGTGGAAGTTGAGGATTCACAAAGCACAAGATAGGTTTACTAGGATCTCTTAAAGCTGTAATTAAACTGTCAGTGAGAGCAGTTCTATCTCTTTCCTCGGATGATGAATTAGCATTTAAAATAACAGGATTAATATCAGCAATATCAGCAACTTCTCCGCTCTAAAATGTGCAATGGGGGAATATAGTGACAAAATAAAGCAACCAATGGCCGACAAAAAAGTGTTATCAGCACACTCACTAGCGGTAAAACTCTATGATCAGTGAAAATTTAAGGCTTCAAGTATTTCATATTCCAACCCTTCGATAAGGTATAAATGATAAGTCCATATAAGCGACAGAAAGATTGAGACTTTCTGTTCTGTACCTACAGTAGACAACTTCAAATCGTGTAAAGCAGAAATCCATTGATAGGTGGGAATAATGTTTTAATTCTACATGTAGTGCAACGATATAAAGTATTTGCTATCAAGTCCTCGTAAAGGATCAATGAGTCAGATAAAACCAATTTCTTAGTACTTGAAAAGGGGGCGACAGGAAAGTCGGGTATATATATTACAGGAAACGTACTTTATATACATACCATACAGTTAGTTATTTACCAGAGAGCAACTGTTCTTCATCGACAATAAATAGCGACAACCCTCTCAATCTGCTATTTATGTAAAATTGACCCACTTCCAGCCCATTTAGATCCAGAATTTAACCACAAGCTTGACGTTACATGTACCTTAAGACCTTTTGTGTATATCGTGATCTTATATGTACATCTTGACCTTATATGTACATGTTGACCTTATATGTACATGTTGACCTTATACGTAAATATTGACCTTATATGTACATCTTGATCTTATATGTACATCTTGATCTTATATGTGCATCTTGACCTTATATGTGTATCTTGTAACTCGGACTGCCTGAGTACAACTTCGTTATGGAGCGTTGAAGTAGTCGTAGTGACTGTGTTTTGTATCCACTTTTATTCCCATTAGTCAGTTAGTGTCCTTGCGTTAAGGTGAAACAGGATGCTTCATGGATATGAAAAAACCTAGGTGGAAATTTATCATCTGTAGAGGGGAAATTAACGAAGGTTCCGGGATTTAACAACGCCTTTTCTGTATTAGACTTTCTTGCATTTTGTTCCGACAACGAAACACTCAAATCAATGAATCAGACTATAACTAGGTGTATAATATGCATAAAGAAAGGGTAAAAAAGACCTTGTCGCAATTTTCTGTCAATATTTTTGGTAATATTTTCCCCCTAGAGAGGGATGGTGGGTACACTCAAACATATGGAATACTGAGCTACGCAATCGAATCAAGAGAATAACTCAGGGAGGCATTGACCGGAGAGCAATGCTCTGAAGGAAGTTTCCTGTTCCTTATTTGTTTTATTCCCAGGGTTTGGAATGAAGGGTAGAGAATAGTGGTAGAAGAAGGGGGAAACTTAAATAATTTCCGTAAAATAATTGTAATAGGAAAACGTATGCAGTGTGGGTGACAAGTACGAAAACTGAATGGAAACACAGTTTAAAAAAGAGCCTACTCGACACCTTCTTTATTGTGTGTTTCGATCAAAGCATATGACTATAGTAACCGTTTTCTAAATCAGGACTACGGAACCAGGATTTGTCTCAGAGATGAGATCATCAGGTCTGAAGAGATACTAGAGAAAAGTGAAAATGTGACGACAGGGATTCGAACCCGGGACACATGCAATTTATACTTGCTGCTATGTTTATCCGATGATAACATAGCTTACTTTTCTCCAGTAGCAATATCAGCTCCCAATATTTCTCCGATGAACATCGACATCTACCCCTACGCAATTTAGAGACCACCCGATGTGACTTGACCAATTATACTGATAAACACTGAATGTAACTGACAGTAACTTACCCTCGCAAGTTGTGCCTGGTGCAAAATGTCACTGTCTAACTGCGTCCAACTGTCATCATCTGAAATGTAATAGATTCCATTCATTCTTCTTCTCTTAACCTTTTCTGATTTAGCTTTTAATTTTCTTTCTCCAATAAATCTTTGCCTTACATGATTCAGTGCCGTACTAAGATGGAAGAAGAAGAAAGAGAAATCATTAGAAAAGCACATAATGTCATCCATTTTATTGCTTGACTTAATTAGAACTGTCGACTAAAATACTAAAAGCTTTATCTTGATCTTTGTTGAGATACGGTATCATGGAAGATACTGATTAAATGAAAGAGAAATGCATATCTGATAGATATTGATAGCTTTCTCCAGCACTCCCTCACCACTCACTAGTAGTTCATGGTTCTATGACAGCAGCGAATGCAGTAGTCAACAACCTAAGTTAGTAGTACTCAACAACTGGGGTTAGCCGCTTTTCCATGTATTTGGTCCAAAATTGATGTTTCTGTAGAAAGTGGTGCTTTTATTTTCGTTCTACATATATTTTAACAGTAGGAATTTATTGTCAGTGCTTGAAGTAAGGAAATCTCTTTATGCTGTATTACGTTTTTATTAGTAGAGAACTAGGGGAAACCTTTAACAGAAATTCCAACTAATATACAGGATATATGGAATGATACATAAGAAGGAATCACACCTGCAGCTTTCCTCGCAGAAAAGAAGTCACTTTAATATCACATCCAAATCTATAGAGTTGAACGTTTGTAGCTGTTGTCTATTAATGTTTATACTGCCTACACTGTTCCTTATGGACAGCAATAAAGGTACCAAATTCAAAAACTGTGTTAAAAAAAGTGCAATTGTGGGTTGCTTAGTGGTTTTTAGAAAAATTACAGAGGAGGAAAAAATCTGCCAGTGTTAAGCATCTGATCCTTCCTTAATATCTCCGAGTATTTAACCTATGCTCCTTCTAAATTCATTTGGGAGAAGGGGATGGCAATTTGGTGGCAAAGTAACTTCAAACGTAGCTTATTGCCCAGCCAGAGTGAGCAATGTCCTGGGGAGACAGCACATTTACAGGGGTGGTCTTTCGTTGCATTTCCCAACCGGCGGTCTTTATATCGGATTAGGCAGAATTCGAATCCACAACCTCTGGCATGCGACTCAAATTCCTTAACCAC
>JAAAKL020013416.1:0-12482 GCA_010016065.2 Carybdea cf. marsupialis auct. non (Linnaeus, 1758)
CTGTAGTTGGACTACAGATTTTCTTGTGCTCTGATTCCAAGAGTTTCTGTAGTTGGACTACAGATTTTCTTGTGTTCTCATTCCAAGAGGTTCTGTAGTTGGACTACAGATTTTCTTGTGCTCTGATTCCAAGAGTTTCTGTAGTTGGACTACGGATTTTCTTGTGCTCTGATTCCAAGAGTTTCTGTAGTTGGACTACAGATTTTCTTGTGCTCTGATTCCAAGAGTTTCTGTAGTTGGACTACAGATTTTCTTGTGTTCGCAATAAATGCGTTTTTCTGTTCGTTAAATGGATATTGCGACTACCTTTTTCAAGCATCCCGAGTACATGGGTTGTGTTGCAAAGTATAAACTAGCAAGTGCGGGACGCCACTATAGAAGCGGGTTTGATAGGCTGGTAAACACTTTATTGCTTGCTTTTCTTACCAGTCGATGTATGTAAATGAATAGCAGTAGATGCTTTAAGGCGTTGTAGAGGTGTTCGAGAACAATACCTTTTTGGCACACTTCAGTCGGGCAATTTGTTGCTTAGGACAAAGCTCGGATGCAAACTAGAACTACTGGAACAAGCCAACAAGGATTGATTTGTTTTTGATTAATGTATTCTAAAATGACCAATTGAGTCAACTTGACATGGTGTGTAAATGCAGGGACACAATGCGAGTGGACTTGGCGGGAGCTTAAAACACAATGCAGCCGCAAAGTGCGATTCGAAGAATATTCTCGTAACTTGTTATGTGCGGTATTGTTTTCGCTTTGATCATTGTGCACATCTTGCCAAAGAGAAAGAGGCAGAAGTAAAGGTTCCTCGCAGAGACATGTAAATCAAGCTAAGTAGGTATAAAGTGTTTACAAACTGTTTACAATGATCACTACTAGTTATAGTATCTGCCGGAAAACCATCAGCAGGGCGCCTGGGGTCATAGGCAAAAATCACGCAGGCATGAGGGGCACTTTCAGATTGAACACAGAACTCTAGAGACCATAATACGGTAGTCTTGCAGGTCCAGCAATTATAATCTCAGCCCCTTTACCCTATCCAGGATGAGTAGGGGGCCTAGCACGCCCGGAGCCCGTATTTTCCCACACCTATATTTTCTTGTGAACACCTTGCTTATCAGGAGGTATGATAAGAGATTGTGAACACCTTGACCAGTTGCATTAAATCCTTCTGACTACTTTAATTTTATTCAGGAGTATTTTAAAACATAGTTTTCCCAAATTTGCTAATGGTGACTTCCTAATAACTTTCAAATAAGACGAAATTTTATGGATAGAAGTGATTAGAAGAAAGGTGGGCGTGTTTTGTACAAGATTGATCTATATAAATATACACGTAGTATCTTTCAAACCTATGAAGACTTATTTTACGTTTTGCTAAAACTCTACTCTGACAAGGAACTTTCAGATGATGTTTAGGTACTTGTCAAATGCCAGATCTTATGTACATTATAACTTTCAATTTTAAAAATAACTTGATCTTTCTTCAGCTAATAGTGAGTATGAACATACCTGCCAAGTTTAATACCTAGATGACAATTATTACCCGAGTTATTATCATTGAAATAGACGCAGGCATACTGACCCCCCATCCCCAAGTCCTTGGAATCTCAAAATAACTCAGTCTGAATAGGCTTAAACAGCAACGGTAACGTCGCTCAATATCAATTTAAGTTTAGTGAAAAGGTCCGGGTACAGGCAAGAAGGTTTCCTTTTGGTGATGTAAGCCCATGTTATACACAAAACAGACTTCGAAGCTATGAAGAATCTGTGCATTGTTTATTGTAATGCTGTCTGGTTTTTAAATCTAAAACGTATGCAGGTAAATACTGGGTTCCAGCCTGGGACTCGGACCCTAACTTGATACACTTAATGCGTACTTGTGGTATGTCGGGTGTATTCAACACTGAATGTAAGGGTCAGGCAAGTCGTGGCGGACAAGACATACAATTTGCTGCTATTGACTATACTGATAATTGTTACCTTTTCATATCTAAAACTGTCTACAATCTAAAATACCCTGCATTTTAAAAGTATTCACCCGTTTATCTACATTGGTATATCGTTTATTTATAGCGATGGGCCGTCAAACTCAAAACTGAGCCCCGTGTTTCTCTTGAAGTCGTGCTCTATGCACACTGTCAATGAAAGACAATAGAAATCTAGTTCTTGCATAAACGAATAAGTCACTAGTTTAACTTCTAGTAATGGCAAACGTGCCCCTACACGAAACGGCTTCTCGTATGACCTCACACCCTTATGTTTTCCAGTTCTTGAAGTGCCGAACGATCTTTTAGTTTTTACGCTTCATGAAAACGAGGAGCAGATCAACAACGTTTTGTGAGATGCATAGTGACGATACGGACAAGTTTCAACACCCCTTAGTACACCACGTTTCTGCATTTCCAACACCCCTTGGGACACCACGTTTCACCAAGTTTCACAGCAAATATTTCAACTCCGATATTATAACATTCGAGATCCCCATGGGCTTGTCTATGAAAGACAGACTGGCTAGTACGCAATCTGTTTTCTAGTGGCTTAAAATATCCCAAAATTCACAATTAACCTGATAACTCCGATAGCTTGGCAATGAAGGTCGCTTTGGCCTTACCCATTAAACATGACTAGGAAATGGGCGTTTAACTACACACATAAATAGACTTGTCTTGAGTGGCGGCAATGAGATATTTACTTTGCAAAACTTAATTACTTTGTTGCTCTGCTTCAAAAATGCGAGCTCGGACAGGTTCCACATCTTCAGCGTTAAAGTCCATTTTCTAACCTCATCGGAAACATTTTGTTAGCATTTGTGATAGCACATTTTCCTATGTAAGGCTAACGAGGTTACTAAACTGTTAAATAGTATCAAATTATGTAAGCTATAACATGAAAAATCAAAGCTAAATCAAGCTAAACTGGTAGAGCGCACGTCCCAAATGCTGAGGTCACGGGTTCGAATCCCGCTGGTGACATTATTCCTCTACTACCTTTCAAACTTATTTCAAATCGTCTCTTAACACTTGACAATTTTCAATTGACTTTGGACAGCATGATGAGCCTCATGACAGTGATTCCATGGTCAAGTTACATTTGTCCTGCTGAGAGGCTGATCTCCAAAATGGCAATGTGGCGACTAGATAAATAGAAGAAGTTATAAACAAACTTTACCTAGCTCAGCTGGTAGAGAGCACCCCTCAAATGCTTGGATCACGGGATTGAATTGTATAGATGACATAAGTTTTGTATTTCTCTAGTGCCTTTATTCATCTGTAGTTGTACGTAATACACTCTTTTTTTATAAGCATACGGGTAAATTGGGTTTAAGCTCAATATCCTTAAGACTTTCCCAATTTGAGCCTGAAATTATGCTTAAAGTATGCTTAATTTCAAAACTCATTTCATTGGTCTGATATTGCATTTGACATGAACACTGCAATGATCTCTTTAAAATTCAAATCTTCGAATCTATTAAAAGCATACTAGCATTGTTGTTATTTCGCTTTAATTGACTTAGCATTATGAGCAAGCAAAAGAGTTTAGCTGCCTCTGGTTTTTCGAAAAGTGTTGTCTATAGAGGAGTTGCGAATTCTGAGGCTGGGAAATATGCTTAGTATATGCTTATTTTTTAAGCATGTGAGCTTAAGTATGGTTATAAAAGTTATGCTTATAAAGCAAAAAGAATGTAGTTAGTTTGTCACGATAGATCATTTCAAACGTTATAACTGATCGATTAAATTCAGTTTTAAAAGTTACAGCAAACAGGTGAAATAGACTCAATACACGACCTTGAGACACAACAAACGAGACGAGCAGCTGCATTTTTTATGCATCGAAGTTTACTGATATGGTAGCTGGTAATCCGCACAGCTAGCTATTGCAGTAATATAGGCAACCTATAATAAAAGCATGTGCTGATGTCTGCGTGGTTCTTCGTGTCAAATTTTTCCGTGTCCATCGTAGGTTGTGTAGATAAAAAGAAAGCCCCATAAATTCGAGACCATATAATGTAGTTAACATTGGTCACTCAACTGTTCTTCTTGTTGCCCTATGAGCCAAGGTTTATCAATGCAAGTAGAAGAAAGACATTATCTTCTCCATCATTTTTTAGTTTTTTATTAAATTCTTCACTCAATACAAGGCAGGGTTGCCACTTCAATGTATTAAGTTACTTTGAAAGAAGTAGAAATTAAAAGTAAACAGAAAAATACGTGTAATTTAAGACAAAAAAATCAGAGATTTAAAAGAAGATGGCGATTGACATAAGATTTAAAAGTGTCAAGATCATTAGTAAGAGGAAACCTGGCAGTCTTAGGGAAGAAACTGTTAACATAGAAATATCTATTTACTTTAGGAAAACAAACAGAAAAGTCAAGAAGAAAGTCAACATACCGAGTGGACATTGACCTGATCACGGGAAGGGGAACCGACTCATTCAACTCAGAAGAACACTTACCAAAGTAGTACCTGTAGCAAAGACGTAAAGATGCAATATCTCAAATATTTAATTTAGACAGTTTCTGAGTAGTTTCTATAGCAGAAAATTGCATTTTACATTTAGTAAGGCGTAGTTCATCAGTCACCATGCAGGATCTGATATTCTTAGTGCGCCGCTCCAAGGCAGTGAGTGCATCAGCTTCCGTATGTTTCGAACCTGGATTACATGAATGGTGGAGCTGTATGTCATCAGCATTGATACTACCTTGATGAAAAAATGCTCTTTAATTATTTCTAAACATGCTGGAATAAATTTTAAAGAGAGGGGGCCGCTGGCATGATCCTTTGGGAATCCCATATGTAATTCATCAACTTCTCCGAAAGTTCCTTGTGGAGGGAAACACGTAGCTACCCTGTAAAAAAAACTGGTACATTTCTCCAGAAACCCTGATTTTTCCTGTTATTCTCGATTTTTAGGCATTTTCCTCTTTCTTATCCCCAACCCTTCTCTCCAGGCCCCTTTTAACTAATGTTTGAAGGAAAATTCCAATAGTTTGAAATACAGATGTATTGCTTGGCAAGAGTGGGAATACCGAGAACCACTGGATGCTCGTAATTCGTCAACAAGTGATGAAGGCCGAAAAAGAATGACGGGCGGGTTAGCATCTGCTCGAACTGAAGACCATCAAGGTAAGTTTTAAATTGATATCGGTTATCGGTTATCGGCTCCCTATGATTGCCTGGGCTTAAAAAGCGCGAATTTTCTAATTTGCACAACAACATGACTGCATGTTGGCTTCTCTTGCAGATCTGTGGCTTCTCACTTACTACGATGATTCCTATCAAACAAACTTCTCCCAGGGCACCCAACTATCAAATAGAGCTGTGAAGACGTTTACTTAGCCAGAGATGAAGTCCCAAAGTGCAACACGGTCGATTTTAAGTTTGTCCAGGTCAGACGGCTCCAAGAAGTAGGTGGCCCATTTTCTAATTGATGACTTCTAATTCTCTTGCAGGAATAGGCCAAGGGAGGGAAAGCCAGTTAGTTAATTAGAGTCATAGGTTAGAAGCTAAGGTATTATTAATATGAGGGCCTTTGCCGTGTGCTTTGTTACCAGACATCGTATGGAATGTACTGATCACTTTCAAGGAATTGATGTGTAGAGGGATTTGAGTAAATGAAAGGAATTGAAGAATGGGTTTCTTTGAACAATGTTGACAGACCCATAGACTTAAGTACTTTATCTCTTTCTTAATTTTTATTCACAGATTATTTTAAATTTTCATCTCTTTTATTTGATTATAACTTTGCTATGATATAATGCAAAAGCTCTCTTACGAAGCAGTTCGTTTTTTATACCAGAAAAAATACTGCCTACAGGGCTTTATGTTATGCCAATTACTCAATTAAGCTTTCTTTATTTCTCTCATAATACTTTCCCTATGATACATTATAGGTCAATTTTAAAATGTAAACAACTCATTCTCCTTTATTAAAGGAGAAAATGTTTTATATTTGTTAAAGACACGGGTTATGCTTTCATCTACAGGAGATTCAAGTTTCACAGAACTTCAAACACAGGCACTCCAGAAAGTGCTTCTCGCGATGACAAGGTAGGAGTAGTGTTGGTGTCTGGTCTGTACTGAGTAACATACATGGATATATTTTACTCCAATCTTAAGGGTTTGATTATCACTAGTTATTTCAGTTTTGATACTAACATTAAATCCCAAAATAATGTAAAGCATGAAATGGTTAAGGTATAGGTCTATTCTTCTTGTAGATATCTAGTCTGCCTTACCTTATTTGCTTCCCACAAATACAAGCTTACCACAAGTCGTATGGACTTGAAAGCTTTCAATTTTTGACAAATAAACTCTGGTGTTAACTAAGTTGACAAAAGTCAGAAATGATATTTTGAACTATAATATATCAAGACGTACATTTGAAAAATGATCAAAACGTATAAAGATATCTAAGTGTCTGATTTTATAACTTTGTAGATTTTATAAATAGATTAATATTTCAGAATTTTATAAGTTAAATGATAGCCAAACTTTTATTGTTATATTAAAGGGTAGAGATGTGTCCATAATAGACACCCTACATAAAATTGCACTAGTTTACTCCAGTTGTTACCTTTCAGCTTTTACATGTATAAAATTGAATGCTGTAATCCTAAATAAATAAATAGATATATATATATATATATATATACAAATATAATGTCTTGGGTGTGAATTCACCGCGTGTTTCGATTTATATTTTGTTTTATTGTGCATTTTGCATCACTATGTTCGATAATATACTAGATGTGTTCAAATGCAGTTTGTGGTACATTGGTTTCTCAATTTCCACCGCAAAAACATGAAATTGAAGATTATTTCTTACATTTTGGAAGCGAAACTACGGTAAATAAAAACAAAGAGAAACAAACGAACAATATCAGACCGACGAAAATTGAGAAAAAGCATCATATTGATTGTTGTCCTATCGATTGTAAGAAGAAGGGGGATACCGTAAAGTGTGCACATGCGTAAAAGAGGGGGAGGGTGTTGATCAAATTTAAGTGCGTTTGTACTTCAATGGAAGGCCCCTGACTTTCAAACGTGTACTATATTTCATGTCAATTCACTGTAGACGTCATAACTTACCTGATAAGGTTCGTCACAGAGTACAAAGTGGGAACGGAGTATATTCATATTTAATCTTCTGTAGGGTGTGGGTGAACTAGTTTGAAGACTGTATTTGAACGTAGAACTTTGAAATACTCTTCTGACTACGATAACGTATTCGACTCTTGGGGAGGGGGGGGGTGGGGTGCGTCAAAGAAGCGCTAATGAAATGCCTTATGCATGTAAAAATATGTTCCGTGCTTCTCCTCTCCACAGAAAATCGAGTAAAACTCATGACACCATTTCAAGAAAGACTTTCGTCGTCATATTCTAGTACGTACGGAGCACGCCTTTAGATGCACAAGGTGTCACCAGTCTCTGCCTACGGCAATAATACATGATCATATGAATGATATTTGCATGTTGTATTTAGCAGCACATGCCCAGTTTCAGACGCTCACGAGATACAACATCTGTTAGCAGTGGATGGCAAATGTTTGCTGTCAGCATTTTTTGTAATTTACTGAATGTCAGTTAAGGTCCCTAGAGCTGTGCTAGGAAAGTGCTTTAATGGATGTAGCTACCATTAATGCAGTGAGCTTATTACAAAGCTTTCATCATTTCCATATTCGTCTTGATCGTTGCAGATTGAAGATTGGAGTACATCAAGGAGCTTGTTCAATGAGCTTCTTTCTTGAAATTGTAATTATTAGTTTCACAGAATCTGAGAATACATGACCTTGAAAGAATTCCGATCAGTTTGTAACAAAGTGCTCATTTTTTTCTAAACTCTTCCACCAATTTCTTCAACTATCAATAATCCTTTTGATCGACCAATTTGCAATCGTCTTTGACCATATGAGGTATATTCGTGTTTGCCGATCTTAAATCATCAGCTGCGAGTGCCTGGAAGTGAATACGCTGTTGTGCACATGGCGTGCAAGTACAAAGGTTATAGTAATTATAGACATTGGGTGATGTGGGTGTCGTTTCGGTGTTTCTTTCAACGTTTGAGTCCATCTCGTTTAGTTTTCTTCTTCTTTTTTTCAAAAGCTGACTGTGGTAAAGATTCTAGCCGAAGGGGTCGTGACGTTCTATCTCCCCCTCCAGGAGACACAGGTCTCAGACTTTCTGAAGACAGGCTTGGCTCTCTGGGAGAGTCACCTGGAGCAAAAAGCTTATGCGGGCGACCGTCCTGTTGCCGGTGGTTTTGTGACATACTCGAGGAACCTGAGAGCAATTGTTCTGCTCTCTTTGATTTAAAATATGAGTTCGCAGCGTCTTCTCTGGATCTCTCACTGAGATGACGGAGGAATTTGTCTTCTTTCGGCTCTTCAAAGTACTCCATTGGGATTTCTCCTGCTAGAACGCGTCCGTTTTGATGTGCTGGCTGTTGATGTGCTGGCTGTTGACGTTGCAGCACCAATGCTGGTCTTGTACTGGGGACCAATCCAGTGGGCAACGCTGTTTTCTCAAGCACAAGTTCGGGAATTTCCCATTTCTGACTCTCATCATTCCATTTACTATGGGACTTAATTTTATCCAGATTGAAATAATTACAATCCCTTCTGATACAAGGCTGAACTTTATCCAGTATTTGCTGCTGAAGTTTCAGCTGCTTTTCCATCTTACGAATAGTATCTAGGTAGTCCTGCCTATCAAATTCAAATTCTGCCTGAATATCATTGATCTCTGCGTTAGCTGCCTCTACTTTGTCTTTATATTTTTGCAGCTGCTTATTCTTAGCTTTAATTTCCTCCTGTGTATTATCATATACGTCAAGCATGATATCACCGCCGTCCTTACTCTGAAGTGCCTGCTTCAGCTTTTCTCTCCTGGACAGAGCATGCTGTTTCCTGGCTTTTCTTTTCTCTTTGAGAGATTGGTCATTTCGTTTCTCTCCACCCACGAGCTGCTCTTGAAGAGACTGAAGCTTTTTCAGTGCCTCCTCTTGGAGATGTTGAGTTATTGAGCCAAGAGAACCTCTTGGTTGTACCTGGACCGTGTTACTATCAGGCATTGAAAACGTAGGATCGCTCATCTTCCCATCTTTCTTACTGACAGAAACAGCTAACTCCTGCTGAGATCCACTTGTCTGGAGATGAAAAATGTACAAAAATTCGGCAAGAAGTGATATGTACATTGAAGCCACTTACAGATGAGTCAATTACAAGTATACACCGTCTGTTAAGTTTTAAAAAACACCCACTGAGGTAAAGGTGTAACATACATTAATCTAAAACATACCTCATTGTAGCTTCGTGTAACATTCGGGTAAAGACAACTCTATGGATATAGTCTTCTCATTAACCGACCCTTCATACCGGAAAGAACATTGCTACCAGCCCTGAACTTGTAAGCGAGATCAAAGAGCTTCTCACGTAGCACCCTCTCACTAGAATATTCTCGTCTTCTAATTCTATTCCAATCTCTTATCGTCTGTGTTACATTTGATTTGGACACTACAAAATATTTCAACGTGTCAAGACTTCGCCGTTACAATGAGATTTTTCATATGAAAGACTACAAGATGTAAAGTAAATGTATGCATCAATACTTTCAGCAAAATATGACAAACACTGCAATGGTAAATATATAATCGAACACCTGTGGTGACATACCCGTCCTGAATGGATCTCTTCAAGAGAGCGCAAAATTAACTTCTATTTTTAAGTAAAGAACCGTTAGTTTCGGGGGGAAAGTCGATCATTGTTTCATATCAGCCACACTCATGAACTCCTTCAATGATAACAATTCATCAGGTAATGTAACTGTCTATACTTATTTTCTGTTCTTACGTAAAGAAATTTTACCACTTCAGAAAATACGATGAAAATATCGAGCTTCGTTTCATAGCGGTCATACACATGGGCTCTTTTATCGCCATAATTTTTCATACGTTAATTTAAGTGAGTGCAATCTTTCTTGTTTTTCTGTTAAGGTAATTTAGAGATTTCAGAAAGCACGATAGAAATGTTGAGCTTTTCTTCTAACTAGTCCTACCTATGGCCATCGAAATAATGTTTACAATAATGGAACTCACAGTGCTCTCTTGTATCAAATTGGCAAGACAGGGTAAAGCATCTTCGTATAGAAGACATATCCTTCTGTTCTCGTATCGCTGTTCTCTAAGATTCTATTCTCCTTGTTTTCATTTTCAAATGATTTGATAGCGATCGTTCTTTAATGCGGAGGAATAGTGTGACGTCACGATTTTGAAAATGTTTGAATTATGGAAAAGCACCTCAATTTTCAGGTTGCCCTATTAGTAAAAACGTCAATGGCCAAAATTGAGAATGTTGTCTATTCCCCACACCGAGATATCAGCTTTTAAAGTTTTAAATCTGTCTAACAAAACGCTATTTGATGCTGGATCCTAAGTTAAGGGTCCAAGGAATTTTAACTGAGTTTTGACAAGAGGCTTTTGAAATTCAAACGTCTCTACTTTAAACACTATATACACTACAGGTTTGGTATTTTGGGAAACAGCCTATTCCACGGTTGACTTTAGATATCTGGAGTCAAATCTTACTATTTCCAAACTTTTTGATTTGTGACGTCATCACTTTCCCTCCGCATAAGAGGCAAGTTATTTATACAATTTAAAATTTCTGACGCTGCTATACCACAGAATATTATAGAGCAAAAGTAGGAAGGATCCTGTATGGGCACGGGAGACCTGCACCAACTAACCCAAGACGGAATATCTGTCTGATTAACTATTCATGCCCAAGCTGTATACATCGGTCCAATCGCAACACATAATCGAAACTATGCTTTTCATACCTACCAATTTTGATTTCAACAAGCCAATGCTTTTCACTGCCTCGACTTGCATTTTTTGTGCTTCATTCTGCAACTGTTTTATAAGTGATGGAGATTGACGATGTTTGTCCTTGAACAATTTCATATTTTCGTCCTTTACAGCGGCCTAAATATTAAAATATACATATTAATTAAACACACAGGCCAATAATTGACATTTGATTGGTTAAATTATAGTATGTAAGATACTAGACTAGCGTACTTCATACTTCATAAACAATTACGGCATACAAAATGTAACAACAATATTTATGTCTCAGACATCCGGTTATCTGTATTAGAGCTTCCCAGATAAGAAAAATCTAGTAAGAATTCCAAACAACTATGGAAACCTAGGGTTGAAAGCTTTAGGGTCATCGGTACTTCTGAATTTCTGATACATCTCGAGCGACTGCAACGTACTAAAGGTCAAACCAAAAATATGCGAGGTGCTAAGACAGTGCTATCCCGTGGGTTACTTTTTTGAAACTTCAAGGTATTGAGTTACTTTGAAAGAAGTAGAAATAAAAAGTAAGCAGAAAAATAGATGTAATTACAGACAAAAAAAGGATTTACATGAAGATGGCGATTGACGTTAGATTTAAAAGTGTCAAGATCATAAGCAAGAGAAAAAGTAGTCTGAAGACAGAGAGGTCCAGATCTTGGCAGTCCTTTTAGGAGTACAAACAGAAAGGTCATGCAAAGATCACCTGATGATGGGAAGAGGAGCTAACACAGAAGAACACTTACCAAAGTAATACCGGTAGAAAAGACTGAAAGATGCAACATCTCTAAAGTGAGCCGGTCAAACATGTTGAGATAACACTTTGGTGCACCAGCCCAAAGATGACAGGAATACTCCATGCAAGGCCTGATCATCACCTTATAGAGACATAACAGAACGTCAGGTGACATAAAGACCATAGATCGCAAAAGATCCCCAATCTTCCTTGAGACAGACTTAGCTAGGTTAATCAGGTAAGGCCCCATTCTAGCCTTGACGTAAAAGAAATGCCTAGGAACTGTAACGAGGACTGCTCTTCAAGAACAAAGCCATCCATTCTAAGAGGCACCTTTAAGGCACTGGGATGGCACTTGTGATACTCTACTACAACTACAAAATAAAGTATCATCAGCATAAATTGCAAGCTGCCACAGTACAGTATCTGATAGATCATTACTAAAAGTGAGAAAAAGTGTGCCGTCCAAAATAGAACCTTGAGGGACTCCAGCATTTACAGAAAACAAATTAGGCGACTCGCCGTCCAAAAATATCTTAATATTTCGATCACTTCGAGAAGATGAAATGATACCGAAACTGCCACCATTGATGCCATAAGCTCTAAGTTTATGTAAAAGACCTGTATGCTACACCTTATCAAAAGCCTTAGAAATGTCTTGAGAAACTGTCCCTGGAGCAACCAGATCTATCCAAACTTCTATAGATTCGCTCAGTTACCACGGTGAGAAGGTTGGCAGTAGATCTAGAAGAACGAAAACCATGCTACCTTTTCCTATTTCGAAAGTTTTAGTTTTCGAGGGTAATAACTACGTATGTTGAAAAAATGAAGATATTAGACTATTTTATGATTGCAAATGGTAAAGAATGTGATTAAAGGCTCTTT
>JAAAKL020013417.1:0-12482 GCA_010016065.2 Carybdea cf. marsupialis auct. non (Linnaeus, 1758)
GCACAGGAACACTTTCATGCATTTAATACAAATAAGCTTATATCTCGGCTAGTCAAGCTAGCCTTCTTCGGAGTTGTTACAAAGATGAGCTTAAGAGTTCGTTGTACTTGTTACACGGTGGTCACCTCTCTCTTAAGCTCATAAGCTCTTAAGATCATCTTTGTAACAACTCTGAAGAAGGCTACCATGCCTAGCAGAAATACAAGCTTATTTGTAGAAAATGCATTCAAGTGTTCCTCTACCGTTCTAGACTGATTCCTGTTTTAGATTAATAAAAAGTTGCCTACATAGTTTTGCTGAGGGATGGCATGGTCTAGGACATAGTTACGTCCCCGTTTTGTAGCCAGAGTTCGACACCCCGAAGGAAAATTCGCAACGTCAGGAACAGCATCAAGTTTGATAGAGGTCTGAAGTTCCATTAGGTCTAAATTATGTATGTAGTCCCTCAACCTGACAATCCTTATAATGCCTGACGTTAAAGCCGTACAAAATAGACTATAAACTATCCAACTGATCCCCCTCTCGCAGATAACGGGTAATCGCCATGGACAAACATATCTTACTTTCAATCCTAACCAAATGGTCAATGAAAACGTAACTTCCATTTATTCCATCTACTGATCAGATTGTTAGGTTTAAAGCGGCATTCAGACCTATTGCCATCAAATTCAAGTAATTTACACAAATAGGATAACTGGCTAAATGGATAATCTTGGGTTGCTGCTATATTCGAGGGTTCCGCTTTTTGCAGGACTTTTCAACATAAAATTCCAGAATTCTCGAATTCAAAGGCATTGACAGATATAACAACGAATATTACGTAAAGAGACCCCCTCGAAAGCACCATCTATCCCACACTCCGATAAATTGTGAGAGAACTTTGCCTGAAAATCCTCATTTTGCAGAAGCATCTCCCGCTTTAGAATTAATACTGCGAGTAAATATCAAATTCTAGCAGGTTTCTACGACTTAAACGCCGCAGGGCCGCCTTGTACGTTGCTATTGATAAGATGAGACAACGAAACGCATGGTGATTAAAATCTGCAATGTATTCAATTTCCTGATGACCACAAGGGTCTACGATCTTTTGCCCTTCGTACCAATCCATAACACAGGCCAACAGAATTTTATGACCATCCTGTAACCACTGGTTCACCACTTCTTTATATGTAATTTTGATGCGCCGAGTCCAAAAATCACATCAGTTTTACTCCTGCACGTCTGATTTAGCCGCTACTAAGAAGGGGCTGTTTTCGTCAAAGCAGCATTTATCGCAAGTGTAACAGAGCTTAAATCATCATGACGTTGAGCTATGAGCATTGACAGCAATTAAAATGATCTGGGATGCTGATAAGAAATTATGTAACCTTTAACAATGAATGAGTTCTCATCTACTATAGTTTGATAAACGCAGTTTTCTTCTGTTTTCTTTGCTATACAAAATTAGTATAAAATGTGAATTTTGATTTCTGTGCTCATCATCATAGTTGCATTGTGACCCTAAGTTCTATCCTGTTTGGATAAAGCCAATAATGGAACATTTAATCAGTAACCATCCTGAGGTTGCCATTGCAGGATTAATGATTAACAAATCTCAGGATATGAAATAATTGACACAATCCGTGTAGCATTCTTGCTCTTGTAGGACTTCAGTTGGGAGTTGGTTGGGCTACAGTAAAGTTGATTTTTATTCAGATTTAGTTATGGCTTCAACTAGAAGAAAATGTTTGAATAGTTCTGATAAGTTCTGCTTTCATGGGCGCAGATCGCAGTAGGAATGTTGGGGGGACACAAAAGGATTAAACGTGGACAACCTGAGGTTTCTGGGCCCAAATGGGTGTGGGAGGGGAAGCAGATGTTGTTCCCCCATCCCGAAAAGTGAGGCGGACAAGTCCCCCCGTCCCCCATGGAATCTACGCTCATGTCTGCTTTATATGTGGAAAGTACATATTACCCAAAGCACGGAAGAGGATCACAGACTTTGTGAGATGATATGGCTTCGGGAGATCAGAACAAGTCTTGGGCACCTCCTATAGTATGTCGTGCATATAACACAATTTTGTCACGCTTTGTGTCTGGAAGGGGACAAAATTTATCTGCTGGTTTTTACCACGCTAAAATAACAACCTGTAGAATGATACTTAGGTTCTCTCCAAAGCATAGGAATACCAAAAGTAAATAAAATTGTTCGCCTTTTGTCTCCCCCTCCCACCCAATTCCTACATTCTTACATTCCAACGTCATGGTGATTTAAGCTCTGTAATACTTGCGATAAATGCTGCTTTGGCGAAAACAGCCGGTTTTTAGTAGCGGCTAAACTAGATCTGCAGGAATAAAACGGTTATGATCTTTTGATTAAGCGCACCAAAATTACATAAAAACAAGTGTTGAATCAGTGGTTACAGGATGGTCATGAAATTCTGTTGGCCTGTGTAATAAGTGATCTCTCTTCGCTTTCCGGGGGAGGGTGACGCCAAGGGGCAACCTGATGTACTTCTTTAAGTCTTGGATCCCAAATATGAAGGATCCCGGGGTCGATACCTATCTTCCGATACCATGTCAACTGTGAATTCGATGGAGTATAAGTGACCATCAACATATTTTACGGTTGATTGACGCAAATGTCGTACATGAGAATACTCTGATTAATTATTACCTTTTTTCTCAATTTTTGAATTCTGTTGACTAATTCTCTCGCAATACCTTCATCAAGCATAGTTTGATCCGGTGTAATGTTGAGAAGGATAAGAACCTATCGAAAAGAAAGGATCAAGGAAACATTTATAATAAAAACAAAGAAGTTCTGGTTATCGATTATAGCAAAATCAATCGTTACCCAAAAACAAGATTGAGGCCATAACTCACACAGGAAACAAGCCGAGGCCGGTGTACATTAGAAAAAGGTTCTCTGGTCAGAAATAATGTTGATTTCAATTTTAACAGTTTTAGCTATCAGTCAGCATGTTATTATAACAGTCTGATGTAGGTTAATGTCCCGCTGTGTATAAAATTTTCTTAACCTCTTCTACAGTTTTCGAGTAATAATTATTGGCTTTCTTCAGCCATTGGTGGAAACCACTTGTTCCGCAAGTGATATTTTTTTCTAACTTGACAAGCTGTAGGATACTTCACCGAAGCTGTTCACTATCAACTACGATACGAGCTACTAATCTTGTTATGGCAAAGCCTCTTGTTTACAATAGCCTATATCTGGAGCTACGTGTCCAAAATTAAGAGAAATCTCTATCCTAAACTACCGGAACCCACTATATATGTGTTTCGAATACTGCTTGGGTGCATCATCCATCGTGGAAATTTGTATTCCTACCATACTACTGCGGTAAAGTGGTCTATAATACCAAAGGACACACGCTAAATGAATCTCAAGTAGCGAGGGAGAAGCATATATTAAAGTACGGCTTGCATAACGACATATAAATTAAGATTGGTCTATACCTCTCCATCAGAATGAGGTTCATATTCCTTCGCCAGGTCCGCATTGTCACCAAACGAATAATTTACCTGCAAGGAAAAAGAATCGAAAATACAATTGCAACTAGCTTCCTAATCCATATGCCTATGCCACGACAGTTAATAACGCGAAGTAAGTTTCATTAGCGGTCGTAGTTGCACTTGAAGGCGGTCACATAGTGCCTCCCTCAGTTGAGTCATCACTAAAATAATACAGAAGCTAATACCTAAAGTTGAAAGTAAAAGTCAGCAAAACACATAATATTTCAGTTATGAAAAGTGCCCTTTGAATACGTGTTCATTCAGAAAACATCCTTCAAGTTCTATCCAACTACCCTTGAAGTGAATTTCGAGGGACATTTGCCACATATGCAGGGTGCCGGTGTGACTACGGGCCTTTCATAAAGCAAGCATCGCCGCTAGTAGGGAGACGATTATTAAATACGAACTATGACGCAATAAGAGACTTTCCCCTCTGGCCGTTGCGGATGGTACAGGTTCGATTCCCCATAATTTCATAATACATTTCGTTCCGACTAAAAGTCATTGTCCTTGTGATATTATTAAACGGCAAAATACATAAATACTCTATGGTCACAAAACCAAACATCTTTGTCATACTTAGCATTTTCATTTGCATGAGAAGAGCGGGAAAAAACCTGTCACCACGCATGCTCCTTTTCAAAATTACCATGGTGATATTTGACACGATACTAAAGACATTCTGAACACGCACATATCGCTTTATTATGGCTCAGTTTTAGTTCTGTTTAGACTGGAGCGAGCGTTTGCTTTTGCGAGCGCACAGCAAACCAGAGATAAGAATGGCGATCAATGAGAGTGAGAAAGCGGTTGGGTCATGGGGCGTCAAAACGTGATGAGCCTATCCACTCTCTGTATGGTCCCTCACACAAACAGTCACGATAGGGGGAAAGTATATTTCCATACTTATAAAATCCAAATGTACCCTCACACCTTCAAAATCATAGCGTAACGTGGCACTTTCTACCCTTCTCAAGCGTATTACCAAAGACAGTTTCAAACTATAGCAACTCATAAAGCTTCCAAAAGGCGCCAGGGGCTCCTAAAAGGATGTAGGAGCTGCTGTAGCCTTTCCGAAACATAACGATGCCAAAATCTAACAAGGGCATTTTAGAAGACTCTGCTACCATTTTAAGTCCAATGTATTAGTTTTCGCAACGAAGGTGCAAGTAAGCAACGGCGCTTGGTAACTGGAAACTTGCTTGAAATGGAACGAGGCGATTTTACCATACTAATTGCTCTTTAACACTTTCTATCATGTCTAACCCTAGCGTTGACGTGGAAGGGAGATAACGTAAACGATTACGCAAGGCTTAGGGATGTACTAAGCTGTTTACATCTTCGATAGCTTCCTCTTGTGATATACAAAGACATTGGGTTCCCATAACTGGAAAACCGTACTTTTTGACGAACAGTATGTCACACTATACTAGTCTGAAGAGCCACGGAAGAGACTCCTTATCTGAAAGCATCCTTTCTGTTCCGACTATCCATAATAAAAGTGAATTTTGTAAGAAAAGTGCACACAGTTATAAACACGCTGTAAACATCAGTGTAAAAAGCGCACCTAATTGCTTTCATTTGATGTGGTTCCATTTGCACGTATGACCAAGCGAATACTGCAGCTGACACATAGTCCAAATGGTTATGAAATTCAGAGGTTGCCATAGTATTCTTGGCCGAGATATGAACTCTACTGTAATTCAACGCATCAGGTAAAATTGGGGCGTAACTACAACCCCAACAATGCATCTAAACACTGTTCTACACTGTACTGTTACTACCATTCTACACTCCCCGGAGAGTTGATTTAAAAACTATTATCGTATATGAAGGATTTGAAATAATCAGTTAAATAAGATGAAAAAAATCCTACCAATTGAATTCGAAATAATCAGGCCACCAAAAGTCACATGACAGAGGAAGGCTGATCTTGGTGTCAATCTCTACGTGAGGAGAATTGGGAACTAATGCGGCCACTGGAGAAATAGAGTATATAATCACTGTGTGTTACCTGAAATAGTTGGTATTGGACATGCGCAGAATGCGTGAGTCACGGGCTCGAGTCCATCGATTCTACTTCTGCAAAATTTTGTTACAAAATATGAATAAAAGACCTAACTTCAACAAGCTGTCGAACAAAAGTCGGTTATAAAGCGCCTTTTACTACGCCTGTGATAGAGAGGACGCTGTATAAACTCTGGGGCTTTTTTCTCTCCTTGGTAAGAGAAATTCTGCTATATAGAGAAGCGGTAACATATTGTACATGTAGATTGAGTTTACTTGTTAACCTGACTCGTACTGACCTTAAGGTCACTTCCTGACAGTTCATGACCAGCTACTGTAAGCTTTCCGTGCTCTTGATATTGTTTGAGTTCTTCATCAGTCAAATCTGAAAAGAAGCAAACGGAGCATACAATATAATACGATTATCAAAGCCGTTGAAACAAATGACCGAAAATAAGATTATGATGCTAGTAGGTGGCCACATGTCAATAGGCAACTCCTGTTATATCATCCTAAACTATGATGAAATGAGTAAACTTACATGGTCAAATACAGTCCGCATAAAAGGTCACAACGACGACAATAAATGTTAAATTCTAAGAACAAATCTGATGCAACCACAGAAAAACACCAAGTTTGATTACTTCAGTAAAACTATTTCTTCCTTACAACCTACGGCCAACTTTCACGAGCTTGGTGCCACAAAGAAGCTAGAGTGGGTAGAAAAGCAACAGCTAAAACAGTGTGTGTTTATACCTTCTCTTGAATGATTTTCTAACGAGTCAAAACACTGCTATTTGATTTTGATTGCGAACAGTACTTATGGTGAAACGTTTTTGTGCTTGTTGGAAACGGCATGACCCTATTACAGATGGATAGAGGAACATACAAAATCAAAATGCGATCAGAGGTGAATCATTGAATCCGAATTCGCAAAAGGCGAATTTAAAACAAAACGCAGCCAATTTGATGCGATTTAATTTGAACGTTCTTTATTTCAAATCAAATTTGAAGTTTTTAACGTTTGGGTTATCAAAAACCTTTTCTCTTTTCCGATGCTTAAGTAGAACAAAACTTTTGCTCCCTTGCCGGTTCGAATCACTTGATGTTTATTATATTTTTCACGAGATTTCGCCAGTAAACACTTCACAAACAAATCATTAGTTCGGAAGTGATAACTTGGATTGCAGGAGGTCTTTTATGCAGTGTACCCCTCCCGCCCCCCACTTAAAAACAAGGTAAGGGAAAGTGCACTCTTAGAACTCACTCTTTACGGCTTCCTGGACTTTCTTAAAGTCCGCTTTCAGCCTCCGTCCGAGGATTTGGAAGTCTGGTTCTGCTTTCAATTTCAGGCCATACTTTTCCTTATCTGATGATACGGTAAAGGTTTTGACGTTCAGTTCCTAACGAGAAAAGTCAGTATTTGATGTTATAAATGAGGAATACAAAGAGGCGAAAAAAAGAAACACTGCACTTAAGATGCAATTTTTATTTAGCTAGGCATTTAAGGTATCTATGGCTCAAGAAATTAGAAGTTTCCATGAATAAGAGCATTGGATGAATCTATGGATCACGACATTAGAAGTTTCCATGGATCAGGGCATTGGATGTATTTATGGATCACGACATTAGACGTTCCATGGATCATGACATCGGAGGTATCTATGGATCACAACACTAGAAGTTTCCATAGATCACGGCATCGGATGTATCTATGGATAAGGACACTGGACGTATCCATGGATCACAGCATTACAGGTTTCCAAGGATCAGGGCAGTAGAGGTATCTATGGATCACGACATTAGAAACTTCCATGGATCAAGGAATTGCATGTATTCATGGATCCGACATCAGAAGTTTCCATGGATCATGACACTGGGAGGTATCTATGGATCAGGACACGGGACGAATCTATGGACGACAGCATTACAGGCTTCCAAGGGTCAGGGCATTAGAGGTATCTATGGACCACGGAATTAGAAGTTTCCGTGTATCAGGGCATTGGATGTATCTATGAATCAGGACATTGGACAAATCTATGGATCACGACAATAGAAGTTTCCATGGATCTGGGCATTGGATGTATCTATGGATCGCGACGTTAGACGTTTCCATGGATCAAGTAATTGCATGTATCTATGGATCCGAGAGCAGAAGCTTCGATGGATCATGACACTGGAGGTATCTATGGATCAGGACACTGGACGTATCTATGGACGACAGCATTACAGGTTTCCAAGGATCAGGGCATTACAAGTATCTATGGACCAGGGAATTAGAAGTTTCCATGAATCGGGGTACTGTATGTACCTGTGGATAAGGAAGATGGAGGTATCTATTGATTACGTTATAAGAGGATTCCATGGATAAGGGCATTGGCGGCATACAAGGATTAGAGCACACATTATCTTTCGGAGTACGAGTAAATCTATAATAGCAACTCATTTCTCTAATGAGTTTTGTAGCAAAATACACCATAATTTTGGAAGAGGGAGCGCGAGGCTGGACAGGCTGTCTTTCGATAATTCAGAAGAAAACTGGCAGCCTTAGATTGAAATTCTAAATACAAAATAGAAAGGCAACATCCCTTAACCGTCTGTATCTGATTTTGTGATCACCTAAAATGGCACTTTTGTGTTAAAAGGTCCTTGTTGCACATGTGCGTATAAAGTAAGCACATAGCATACAAAGCATCCAAAATCCATACCAGAAATCAGACATTTATAACGGTATCTGTCATGAAAACTTAAACAAGATAAAACGTAAACGTGAAGCTCATGCATTATGTGAGGATGGTTATATAAGGAAAGGGAATTTGAATATAAAATGATATCCTTTAGGGTCTAAGAGAAATCTCGTACAAAGGAAGGAATCTTAGATTTCGACCTTAATCCTTTAGTATTCAGGACTACATCGGTCAGTAAGGGTTCGCCATGATCGTATATCGACGGCTACTCTATAAATCCATGTCTAGGGTCCTGGACTATGTTTCAGATCATCGGAGAAGGTCTTCCTCCAGGTGTTTATTGCGTGACCTCTTTTAATTACGTCACTTAAGTCCATTATATTGTTGTGTTTGCATACCCCAAAATCAGGCAGACGACACCAGTTAGGCGAAAATGTTTGATACTCATGGTCATGATGTAGCATTGAGTTAATCAAGTTTCTTGCATAATTTTCTTATCGAAACCAAATATTTACTTGCGGCTTTTAAAAGAAAAACAAGGTATCAAAGTCCTGGTTTAAAATTCCAGCTGCGCGAGTTTGAAAAGACAAATCTATTTAACGGAAGCAATTTCGCGTTAATGCACTACTGTTACTTACCTCAATGATGTATTTTTCCAGTGAACCTACATCTTTCAAATACTGCTCGTCCTTATGAACAGCGATGATTTCAGGAAGAGGATACTTTGAAAGGAAAAAATATATACGGTAAAGATGCTATGCTACGGTACAACGAAACAACAACATTCTCATAAGCATACCAGATGACAATAGTTAATGCAACCTAGCATGGTAGAGTCACACCAGAAAGCCAGGACATGAAATGTATCCTACAAAACAAAATTAAACTTCAACTTTTATAAAATGTCATCTGCCCTTGATATACCTGAAGATAACACATACGTTAAAATTCTAAGTTTGTTATACCAGATATTACTATAGTATTTTTGGCGTAAGAAAGATGAATTCTTTTGCTTATAAAAATCAGACACGCACATATACCAAATCCTATTCCAAAAGGAAATAGTCCTTTAACAAAAGTGTCCAAGGAAGCCAACGAAGCTGGCATTCCTTAATTATCAATCGTGGTTGATTTCTGACTTCAGCCTTAACATTTCTGGAGCCTTAGGGGTAGGGGGAGTAAGATAGCCTTGTTTCAAAGATGAAGTCTTCTTTAACTTTTCCTACAGGGTAATAGTACTTGACGATGAGCACAATATATTCAAAGAGGAAGGATAAATGTTTCTGGGTGTCTGACGCCAAAGAGTAGTTTGTAAAATCAGCCTTGGGCAACTTACAACGCATGACTTAGTCCACGGCTTTGGTAATTCCTAAATTGGTCCTTGTCATGGGAATCGAGCATTGTATGGCTTTAAGGCATGGCTTGCGCGTGCAGTACTCACACAGACAGGAACATGCTTGTCGCGACCCTTCAGTTTAAAGACTTAAATGACGGTAGCTGTTCTTTATTCCAAGGTGACCAAAATAAAAACGGGTGCATTGCACACGATGTATGAAGACTAACGCAACGTCGGAAATGTTTAAACTGGCGATACAAGACGAAGTTCTCTATAGGTCGATGAGATCTGAGTTGGAAACTTAGACACGATGCAGCAATAGGGATAAAGATGCGGTAAGTATGATGTTGGATTGAATAATGAATAATAAACTGATATGTAACTATTGTAATGTAATTGTATATGTAACTACCAATACGTCGATGGTAAAAAAGTCAGTTATCGTCAATAGTTATGTTGATATTATACGAGAGCTGAGAAACGTGCAGAACTAGTAAACAAGCTAAAACACGGAAGTTGATTTATAGGTTGAATTACTATGCAACATCAGAGAAGCTAAGAGTAATACAAGTCACAAGGGGTAACACAGGTGTAACAGAGGTAACTAGAGAAGGGGGAGGAAAGTGACAGGGTCACAAAGGTCAGGCATTTGGTTGTTCAGTGGGTTCATACAGACACTAGATTTCAATATAGCAGTAATGGCAATAGGCTCTGGCTACCCATTTGCAGTAAAAGAATGTTCTGCGCCCCATCGAATTGCTGCTTGTAGTTTCCATTTTGCCTTGTCGGACAGCAGTCATAAAGACATTGTCATGCAGCTTTTACATTGTTCGAAATCATTCGTATGCTACATAGGTTTGCTTAATTCTGTTAGCTAAAGGGATTAGATCAACTTGTGGATCACGTGGCAAACTGCTGAATTAATTGCCCGTTCAAGTAGCGCCGTGTCAAGAGGATTAAGATGGGTGGAAGTGTGGTTGGGGGTGGGGGTTGCTTGTCGTTCGTACGCCCACAGCTCTATATTTTCCCTATATCTCAGGAAAGGCTAGCCCAATCTCGTCTCAATTTTTTATTTTTCCATAAATTTTTTCGGGAATGATTTCAGAAAGAAATTGTCAAAAAATACGTTAATGATAACATTATAATCCACCACAAACAAAATCAAAATATTTACGGATAAGAAGACCCTTGGAAGTAAATTAGCGGCAAATATTCATAGAGTTATTATCACCAATACAGCTGCCGGCTTCCCTTCCAGGGACTTGTCCCTATCCCCTCCCCCAAACGCCGGAATCTAAAAATACCCCAGTCTGAACAGGGATAAGAGCATGAGAGTAAATAAGATGCCTGTTATAGTATGGACAGCGGTTCAGCACGCATCGTTATATTCTGCTAACTAACACGTTTGAAACCTACTGCATACAAACATGTTTGACAGCTAACGAATGCTAACTGCGACACATTTCTGAGCTCTAAGGCATGTAAAATTACCTTGAGAGGTAATGTCTTTCGATCACGTGCCACTCTACCCAGTTCGATAACCGTCTGCATTCGTGACACTGCTCTCTCCACATCCTTATGGATAAACTCTTCCCTATTAACGAATTAAAAAATCCTACCGAGTTCAATCACATAGTCATTTCAATGCTGCACAACCACTCGATGCTACTACAATAAAGCACGTTTACAGATGGTGTCAAACTAACAACATGAAATGAATATCGCAAATGATCATTGTAGAGTCCAAAGGAAGTATTAACACAGCCAAAGATTCAAGAAAAATGAAGAACTTATATGAATTTATTAACAAATTTTTAAAATTTAACCCCTTAGGGTATGTTTAAATTTGTGGAACCTATGCTCAATGTAGTACAAGCCAAGTAAAGCTCAAAGACTGTTTGTGAAAGTTTAAAAATATGGCAACAAAGGGATTCGTACCCAGTACCCACGCTACTGCCACAAGTTTCCACTACCAACAGAGCTGTAGCTACTCCGATGATAACGCATTTAATTTTCACTACTCGCAAATTAGCTGCCAACCCTCTGTCTGTGTCTATCAGCATCCGGTTCTCCGCAAGTTAGGAAATCACATTCTCTGCACCAACTTGCAAACCACCCTCTCTGTACCACGTGACTTTAACCTGAAGGGTCTGTCGCCCGACTCATGATGAACTATGTTTCCTTTGTCGTTACTACTGAAATGCACTAATATATTAGTCACTTAAGAAACAATGAATCCAAAATTTTATACGACAGTTCAAATCCACTAGTCGCTAATTGTTAGCAATAATGAACTAACAAAAGTTTTATGCAACAGGCAACAGGTACACTATTGAAAGAGTTTTGTGGGCATATCAGAATGGCGACTTCTCATCACAAAGCTATGCATTCATTAGACAATAAGGAAGCATAATGAAGATCATAAATGAGTTAGGGAAGGTCAAACAGATACATCTTTGTAAGTTGTACTTCATAAAGTACGGTATGCTAAGACATGCATGCCCTGCACAATAATTCTAAGTACACAAGACGTGCAAAGCCCAAGGCTGTAATAAGCGAGCAATGTTGGGTAGTATTTGGTCATGGTGATAGGGAGGTTTCTTGGAGAGGTTAAAAATCAATGAATATGGTTTATACCAGATGGAGAATACAATGATGACAATGATGACGATGACAATGATGACAATGATGACGATGATGACAATGATGACGATGACAATGATGACAATGATGACGATGACAATGATGACGATGACAATGATGACAATGATGACGATGACAATGATGACAATGATGACGATGACAATGATGACAATGATAACAATGATGACGATGACAATGATGGCAATGATGACGATGACAATGATGACAATGATGACGATGACAATGATGACGATGACAATGATGACGATGACAATGATGACGATGACAATGATGAC
>JAAAKL020013418.1:0-12481 GCA_010016065.2 Carybdea cf. marsupialis auct. non (Linnaeus, 1758)
CGTAACAAAAAGTCACACGCAAACAAACAATGTGAAAGGTCACAAAACACTTATGATCCCAAGCCGTATACGTACTGTCTACATTCTGTTCTTTGTTTGTTATCATGTAAACATAAAATAACACCTCATTTCTAATTTTGATAGTCAAAGAGATTCTAGAGTTGTTTGAACTGTACTTGTCAACTACAAGTAGCGCAGTGACGTCATTTCCCCAAATTGACAACTATTAGTTTCAAAAGCTCATTGACTATCTAACAACATTACTAGTTTCATACCTAAATGGCATATACAGAATTAGTAGCATTCATATAGCGGGCCTACTACTTCTAGCTTTACTATATATACATAATATATAGGCTTAGAGAAACCTATGGTTTTATTTGTTTCTATATATAAAAGGCAAATAAAAACAACAACTAGTTTAGCTAAGCTACCTTTTATTTGTCTTTTTAATATATTTTTGAAATGGATCTGGTCCAGCTGTTTTAAAGTTTATATATATATAAAATTCGAAAAATTAAACAAGACATTAAACAAGCTTTCGAGCTTTCCGCTCTTCGTCAAGTCTTTTGAGACTCTTGCCTTTAAATTTTATATATATATATGTTATGAGCTCTATACTATGTAGTTTATGACTGCTTGTGTGTCTGCCTGAGTACTTATCTATATATAAAGCTCTCAGCGAGCTTTCGGAACTTACGTTCCTACTTCTGGCACTACACATAGCTCCTAATGGGTATACATAATTGAAAATAAAATTCGGTATCAATACTGCTCATAGCGAGCTCTCTGAAATTTCTTTCCTTCCTCAGGAACCGTCACAATAAATACACACAGAATCAACACAATTAACACAATACAAATAGCCTGACTCTTGCTCATGGTAAACTTTCGGAATTTACCTTCCTTTATCGGTCAACCATATATAACTATATAAAAAACTACTGAGCTCCTAAGGGTCATGATTTAAAATATTTAAAACTTGCTTGAAGTGTCTTCAACGGTTTTTTTCAAGCGCATAAAATGGAACCAGACGATCTAGGTCCGCAAAATCTTGAGGAGACTAAAAACATTCCGTACAATTCAAATGCATGGTAAGTCAAGAAAACAGGCATTAGTTGCTTAGCATTACGATTTTCTTGAGATCTGTGCTTTCTTTTATTAAAAGTCAATTGGGTACACGTTAAAGGTTCTTTGTACACTATTGTTTGTGTCCATGATCTAAGTAATAAAGCATGAAAAGGAAACAGAAGGTATTTATTTCTTCATTTAAAAGGCATTTGTGTAGTTTATCACACCTTCATTTGAATCAGAATGCAACACCAATGGGTAAAAATCTAGTGCTAATGGAGGTTTGAACGGTAGTTGGGAGCCCCATTAATGCTTCTTAGATGACAATATCACTGAGTAAGCAATAGAAATTTTCAATTCAAACGCACATGCTTTGTTTTTCTCCTATGGCTCGTATAAAGCTGTACCAATGAGAGGTTATTTTCAGCATGAGTGGGTGACATCCAATACTCCGTCTAAAAGGTGATGTTTTTCCTTTTCTCCTCGCAGGAGTAATATGTACGACATTGTATATTGCCGAGAGAGTAAGATTGCTCTTTGTTTAATAAATGGTAAACGTTTGAGTCACCAATATTTTGAGCAGGGTTGAACTTCAATCCAAGCATTTCCTTAAGAGTCCATCACTGTTCCAGCAGAACAATTATGGAACCGCCATCGGTTTCAATCCAGGAGGCATAAACAGGCCTAGTCCGTTGGCCAAGTCACAAGGGCACTCAGCCGAATGTCAATAGATTATTGGAAGTGATTGTGGCAATTAGAAAAAAGTGAAGTGTCTTACCACCGGGTCACCATAGCATTTTTCCTTGTTATTCAACCTAGTATTTCTGCGACCCTTATTAAGAAAATTAACACGGTCGCGACCCCGCGGCAAACACAAATCAGCAAATTAGAAGAAAATGCAATTCAACGAATGTCACAAATGTATTCAACAAATACACCAAATTTAAGATTGGTTTTAAAAAATGATAGTTTTGAATGTAAATGGAATGAGAGTGTACAACTTCGTCGTGGAAGTTGTTTAGTCATGGGAGCTTTTCATAAAAAATACAGCTAAGATGCAAATGACAAATAAAATTTGGGACAGATTATCTTTAAAAAGACTACCATGGCTATTTCATTACACGAAGCTTCTATCTACCGCCCGCCGCCCTCTCTGTAGCTACTGAGAAAGAAACGAAGCAGCTTTATCCTTGATTATATTATATGTGGGCGAAGGCCAACACGCACTTGTGTTAACACTGACGATCTGTATCCTCGTGTAGTCTAGAAAACTTAGTGCTATGTTTCCTTATAGCTCCACATCAGTCATCATCAAATTATCTTTAATGCGAGTGTAACGATCTTTTACATCAGAGAATTATTTCTGCAGGATAATGTTGCTAAACTAATATTTTTTCACAGACGACGCACATAATGAGCTTGTTAAATCATCCTGTTGCGCTTTTTCGACGTTTTCAGCGTCTTATTCAGATATTTTTGTGTCTTTACAACTCCTAATCGAGTTCGCCAATACGGCGCTATAGGTCTACCTCAAGATCATGTTTTACTTGTCACTGAACATATCAGAGAATTCTTCTGAGAAAAAAGGTATCGGCTTATTAGCATATAAAAAGATACGTAGTTGTCTTATAGTTATTGACTCGTTAAGAGAACAGCAGTTTTAGACATTCTAAAGCCATTAAGCATCTGATTGGTGATATAAGAATCTAGTGCAGTTATTGGATAAGTCATCGTATCACCGATTCCTTTCAATCTGAGACTTTTATCTGCAAAATTTGTAGCCAAACTCATTAGCGACGGCCTTTTAATGGTCTTAACATGCTAAATCGGAGCTGTTCGAAAGACCGTTTGATAAGCACATATGTTCTGTCACCAAGTTTTTCCCATGTAACTTAGATGAGATCACACTAGCAAACCAATTAACCTCACTGTGACCTTACGACCCGACGATTTCAACTTTAAGATCCCACCTGGAGCCGTCAACCCACATTTTAGAACTGCGGGCTCAGTCCTTAGAGAAACATGCTGCGATTGCACAGGTCCCGAGTTCAAGTCCCGGTTGTGTCATATTTTACTCTACTCTAGTAGACTTTGCTCTAATTAACTCTAAGCATTATCTGTTCTTAACTAGTTACTCAGCTGCCAGCGATGAATCCACTAGCTCCTAGTAGTACCTTATAGCAGCAGCAGTTTCGCACTGATGCATATCATAACACCTAGGCCATTTAACTAGGAAAACTGGGATGGAGAAAATCTATGAGCAGATCTATGGCAAAAGATCTACAGGCAGGCATAAGACACATTACACCATTGAATGGCTTAAACAAATTGCAGGCCAACAGATACAAAAAGGAAAGACCAAGGTCGGAGCAGATGGCATCAGTTCCCATTTTATGGAGTCACAGCTGATCAGGAATGATCTGACTGTTTAAAGCAGAAGAACCCTTTAAAATCTTTTATTTCTGGGTCACTTATGAGCACATATTGGTCTCGAAATCATCTGTTAAGTGTACACATTGTACACTGTACACATTGTACACACTAATGTTTGATTTGACTACAAAACCAAGAAGAAAGTCATTTCATATTATTACTGCACTTACTTATACCAATTTACAATGTTACCACACAAATATTTTTAACATCGAGGTATCTGTTTGAAAAATTGTCTCAAGATCTTATTTGGCAATAGAAATTACTTACAGGAAAACACAAAACCTATTGAAGGCTAAATATTATGCATTCTATTATATTTTAAAAACAAAAGGTGTTTATCAGCTTATATTTAACAGTCGCTAAAACTTTAAGGAAGAAATTTGTGTATGAATTTTACTGATAGATTATTGGTATTTCAAAACTTGAATATAGAAAGAGATACGGCGAATTTCATATTTGTCAAAGCTTTTCGATCAATCCTCGTCAGGACAATTACATCGATACAAAACCAGATATAAATTAACAAGGCATTAAACTTCACTGAAGCAAAGAGGTTCTAGAAAAATGACAAATTTTGGCTTACTTAGCTTCTTATACGATATTACCGTACTGTCATCTTAATATTTTCCGTTATGTGACATCATCACGTTCAATTTCAAAAATATATATTTCTGCTTTCGCTGAAAGATAAATCTGCATGCCTGCAACAATGCATACCAGCAATAGCAAGCATTCACAGAGCATTGAAATAGCCATATGTCTACTGAAGGTCCTAGATGTCTTAAAATAACCCAGTCTGAGTAGGGTTTATTTGATTATCAATATATTTTGTCAAGCCGTTTAGAGATCATCTTTGTCTCAGCTGTTACCCTGTGTTCATTTTCTGTAACATCGTTATGCTGAAATCAGGCAACCTGCTTCTTTAGAATATTTGGAATATAGCATGGACCTTGAGCTCCACCTTGAACTCTTTCGCCAGCTCAATCAACACAGATTCAAGCATTTTTACTGCACTCATTATATGACAAACACTGTAAATAGTTATGGCAATGGCTAGCTCATCATTGCGGTCTTTCCTATAAAACTTCTTAAAGAGCTACTGTGGCTACATTAGCACAACTTGTTCTTCTAAACATTCCTGCAACTGACTCTACTTTCAATGAATTTTGACATGGTGGAATCTCAAATGTTAAACTTGTTCATATTCCCAGATTTTATGAGAGGATCAATTAAGAATGTTCTTGGTTTGTGGGCATTATATTAGTTCCCTTTGTTATTACTCAAGTGTGTCTTCTAGAATGTTCTCAGAGCCAGGAACTTTATCCACGACTCAATTACTGAATAAGACGCAGAGATTTTATGTGTTGTTTCGTGACAAACTTTGCAACTACTCTGAACAGGTTCAGTAAGGTAATCCTTTCCTTGCCAGGAGAATTGTGGAGATGAAGGTAAACACAATCTCGAGGCGTTATCATTTTTTCTTTTCTCCAATCTTTCCTCAGGTTTAGTAGTTTTTATTTAGTTTGAGGATGGATATTTGAAGAAAGTATATAATAATTACTTTTTAATATATCGTTCTCTACGCTTGCTACTTTTCCGTTCCTTACGTCAATAACAATCTCTTCTTCCAACAAGTTCTTTGATTTCTGGTGTTCTTCATCGACAAAGAATCCCGCATGCGTCTTTCAATAGATGCGACATACCTAACAAACATTTTCTTTGAAACGGACCTAAAATTCACCGAGGCCTTATCAACATTATTCTCGTTGAACACCCATGCCATGATGCATATTTCAGATGCCTAATTCATTTTCGTCATTGAAAGTTCAAAAGAGGCTGCAGTAACAACTCTGTGAGTATTGGTCACTTCCGTCTAGAACTAGAAAGTATCTTTTTATTGATTTATCTTCTATCCAAAAATCGAAAATTATTTTAGGAAATTGAGGAGGATGTTAAACAGAACATAAACAACGTTAGCTAATCCATCGGTGGAGTCCCGTTAGATAGTCAAAACTTAAAATTGCTTATTTGTCAACGTTCAAAGCTTCTTAAACTAGAATTTAGTGCAAGATCGATTTAACAAGAAAGGTACTTAGTTTGCACCAAAAAAGGCAACCTCGAACAAGTGACGTCCTTTCGTCTGTTATCTATTTGTGATGTTTGTTAGAAAATGTTCTTGCGGGCTATTAAGATGTCATCATAAAAAAAGCTTGTAAGTTTTAATGATTAGAAATTCTTCTAAAAAAATAGACCGGGCGTCAGAAAGCTCCAAAAATTGGCCAAGTCGTTCATGAAATATAGAGACAGGTGATGGTCCCCACCCACCCAGTGTAGCTAGAGTTAATAAATTGACATAAAAGTGCAGATGTACGTCATCTGAAAGACAGCCTGTTCTTGCTTTTGCAGCTTAGAATCTTCCTGGAAGAACGCGATTTTTGTTCTCTTCCAGTCCAAGGCGGGTTTGTTGCAGGTTTTATAAGACGTTTTGCACATCATTTTCTATGAACCTTTAAAATCCTATCGTATTCCATATTCCATATTCTTTCAACTTTCATCAAACGATTTCAGTCGCTGATCATTGCTAAACCAATGTTATAAATCAGAAAAGCAGGCAACGAATTTAAGCTCTTTGTATCAGATTATTCCCTTCGCTCAGATATTAGAGACGTCTGGAGACGTCTTCACTGGAACATATCCTCAGCAGGTGCTTTCTCTTATCTTTGTATTTAACCGAGTTTAATTTAATAAGCTCAAAGTACACGCTCAATCAATCATTGATCTTAATGGCGTCAGTTTCTGTATGCGCCACAAATGGCACCTCGTATCAAACGCTGTACTTTCAGTCACCCAGTAATCGGCATTCTAGGCCACAATGTTAGCAATATTGAACTATCACCCAAGATTTTGCATATTGTACTCTTGACTAGAAATCACAAATCCCTTTCATTATAAGATCTTATCTATCCATCTCTTTCCCTGCCGTTTGATTCGACAAAGTCTGAATGCCTTTAAACCGACTAACGGAAAGATGTCATCTAAGCTAACAAGTGGTTTCATCAAACGTTGGGGTACTAACAAGAATGAGATGTCTTGGACATGATAATTTTGTTAATACGTCGGAGAAAATTTCGCGTCTACAGGTCTGTGCTCTAAACATAAGGAGCTCTTATGATTAGATATATCGCGTTTTATCAGAGCAGGTGCACAAGGAACCTTCTGATTAAGACATTTCCAGCATTCCAAGCTGAAAGAAACGACAATGTCTTCTTGTCAAAATAAGCTTCACAGAATGTGCGGAAAAAAACAACAACGTGACTATTCACTGTGCCTGATAGAAGAATTGAGTATGGTAAGATGTGAAATGTGAGGGAGATAGAATAACCTTTTTTACGTAACGTTTGGTCAAAATGCCGTATTCTTTCGCTATCAAACCTATACAAGCCTGAAGCCCAGTTGTAGAACCACTTAAAGACCAAATAGACTTATAGTAGGAGGCATAATTCATTTAAGAAAAGGTTTATAGAATAGAATTTTATGTTTGTCTGCATACTTTTTCGGGGCGTAGGAACCCCATGGGCACAGTGAGGATAGCCTGGGGGCGCGCTATAACTTATAACTTAATGTAATAGAAGAACGAGAGGGCAAGCTAGCAAAAACTAAAGCTACAGGTCTTTGGAGGGGAGCAATACATGTATAGATTACCGATTGGATGGGGAGGGTGAAATATTGCGTTTTGCCGTTCCAACGTCCCCTAAATAGGCTCTCTTTGGATACAACAACTTTTCTTAAATCAAACATATCTGGGTCATTAAGTTAAAAGCGAAGATTAAACATGTGGGTAAAGCAGGGGTGAGCGTAACAATTTAGTATCACGTCATAAGAGAGCACATAAAAGAGTTTATGGAAAAACTTGTCATCCAGTATTAAGTTCTTCTACAGGAATATGCTATCTAAATGAATAAATTTATTTACTTGTCCATTTACTGAAAACCATCTCGGTATCACCTTAGCGTAAATATCTTATCGCACTTATGAATTATCATTCTTAAAACTAAGTAAAGGCGACCTTAAAACTGACGTTATTGTTTTAAAAATTCCAAAACTTGTCGACTCCGTTGATGCCATAATTGCTCAATGTCATGTCGTAAGTCGCAGTCTTTTCGGAGGTCCGCAACCTTCCAACAAAAATCAACGAAACATTCCAGAGTTCATTAGCTTGAAGGTGGGAGAAGTATCTCTCGAAAGGTAGCTTAGGACAATTCTATGACTTACGATATGATAAATATTGGCCATATATGGCACTTACTGAATCTACAGGGGAATAGTAAATAAACTGCCATATTGGGATTATGTCTGCATTGTTTAAGGCATAGCATTTGTGAATATATCAAAGTTGAGGATAATTTTCCCCGTAAGACAATCAAACTCAAACCAGTTATTCCAGACTTTCGGTTTTACAAGTGTTATAAAGCCATGGAATATGCAAGTTGTATGGCACCGTGCAGACCACAGTAATCGTGTTCCTTTTCCTATGGTCTAACTCATTACTTAGATACATTGAAATAGATGTACTCTCTAGCTGTTCGATTTAATGAAATGGAATTCTAATGAGGACATTGCATTGAATTATATCATTAAGTAAAGTAATTGCGCCTTGTATTTTTATGATCAACTGTCTGCTTGAAACTCACAATTTCTAGGTCAACTATAAGAAACGTGTACTTCTATGTTGAATGCGGTATTTGTAATCACATAAAACAAAAAAGGGTCCTTGAAGCAAAAGTGGACACAAAGAAGTCATACCGGACCCTTTCCTTCATGCGGAATCACAAGAATGATTATTAGGGTGCCCAAATCAATGTTAATCAATTTCATAAAAGACGTTAAATCCTGAATACTGTCTATCAATCAAATTGCGTACAGGCACACCTGTTAGAAATGTACCGAATGCCATTGTTTCGATCTCTATAATTGGGGGAGGTACAGGGGCGGTGTTTGAAGAGGGTGCTTAATGTAGAAACAATTTATCCATTAGCTTCCTTTGGTTGGGTTTCAAGTCGTATTGTAGGCATGTCAGAATGTCATATGCAGAAAAATTGAATTTGAATAGGAAATCAACCTGGAGAAGAATGAACCGGAGGACTCACCTTACCATTTACCAGATACTTCAGTCTATTACTGCTGTACGGATTAGAGAGTGTTGAATGGTTGGTACAAATAATGAAGGTATACTTGAGAGGACTGAGATACAAATACTGTAAAAAACCAGGGGAGTGACCGTGAAAGACCCCCAACAAGCGAAAGATTTCTAGACCAACTAGGAGTGATTAAGGTAGTTGAGAAAAACCGCAAGCCCAGTTTGCATTGATGTGAGCATCCCAAGAGATTAATGAAAATTTAGTAAGAATACCAGGTAGAGGCAGGAAATCGAGAGGGAGACCCCACAAAATGCTTTGGCAGTATCAAAACGGATAGGAAAGAGATTTGACCATCGGGGTGCAACATGCAGTAGAAGACCTCTTGACATGAATAAGTTAATACAGACTTCGGCCCCTTCCTGGTGGTAAAAGGGCACAGGATATAAATAGATTAGAAACATTAGACACTGAAAACATCAACAAATATTTTCTAGATGTTTGTCATTAGTAGACTCGCTATCATGGAACCAACTCACGAGATTAACAACAGGCGACGTTGCAAAATCATTGAAAAGCAGACTGAAAAGCTTTTTTCGTCTGACACTCATAAGAGTCAATCAATGAAACTTAATCTAACTGTGTTTTATAAGTATCCAATCAGAACTCTGACTCCCAGATTGGTGTAGTTTTACTAATCAGTGTCTGTGGAACAGAATGGTTAAACGAAGAGACTCTATGAACAGACAAACCTTTTGTGTCTACAAAGCAACAGTTTTCTTGCTTTGATATGGATGGATTCCAGAACGGTTAATTGAAAATCTGATTTAGCTTCACCTATTATAAGGAAGCTGTCACCCGTATACAATTTTACACAATCTGGGTTTTTAAGCCGTTGCTGCCCTATGGCCAGGGCACATTGGTAAGCAGTATTTTGGCTTTTATGCTGCTTAATTCTATCAATTTACCTCAAAGTCGTGCCTCAGACACAGCCAGCCTCGCACAGGCAAGAAAAAGAGTACACAACGAAGCTAGAATTTGTGAACGAAGCACGGTCTTTGTGATGAGTTGAGAACGGTTTCTTACATTTATAAACTAAGCGTGGGATACCAGCGCCAAAACAATTCTCTGCGGCCTTTGTAGCATCGTTGTGTACTCATTTTCTTCTTTTTCATCTGTTCAGTATTGCGTCAGCACCACACAGGAGAAAGGTACATTTAGAAATGCTCATGTTTATAAATGTATTTGCCAGCTGCATTTAAAGTCATTTAAGTGTCTACAAATGTGGGAATGAACATAAAAATTTGATGTTTTATACGGGTGAGGCAAAATAATTGATTATAACACGTTCAGCAACACATAAACTGATGTTTGAAAAATATGTTCTCCATGTTTTTCCAGTGATTATTTCTTTAAGGTCTGCTTTCTTTAATCAAATTCTATTGTTGTCTCAGGTATATCCGATTTGTTTGCATGGATTTTCTATAAACATTGTCCACTAAGTTAGTATATTTATATCCACCTGTCTTTGACGCATGTCGGGCACATCGGCTACTTTGTTTACAATTTCTATTTTATGTAGATCCTGCAGATCCTTACAGAAGCATATTGACCTAATGAATAACATGAGCAATTACCTGTGAAACGTATTTGTAATGAAGGTCTGGCTGAAAAAGGTTGCACGATGCGATTTGAACATTCAATGGCTGGAAATACGTTTATTGCCTTGTTCTTTTAGCTAGCTTTATATCTTAACTTACCAAGTCTATCCGTGACACGATATTGGTAAATCAGTTCGTTTCGAATACGTGCAAGTTATTATTATTCGTGTTTGTTGTTTTTGCCAACATCGGTCAAGTTACTCTGCTGTACACTATATCTCTTCCAGTATCACAGTTGTACCGATGTGTAGTTGGGTCAGATGAAATGTCAAAGTTTTGCAGAGCAGAATGGAGTTTTGAACGCAACAGACAGTTACCTACCTACGTGTTGAAGCACATAATTTTAATATATTTGACGTAATTTTAAATCTATTAGTTGTAAATACAAGGCTATGCAAATTTTTATGAGGTTACTAATTATTAGTGGCGATGCTTTATTTCTCACAATACTGAAACTAAATAAGTGCCTGTAGTAGGCCACTGCGATCTCAGACCTTATCATTATTTTATCGTTTTAATTAAAATTTTATTATGTACTATAAGCATATAAAACTCATGTGGAACGGGAGAACGTTCTAAAACTCCATTTACCCAGGCTACAGGCAACTAATTGGGAAAAAGTCTTTGACTAAAGTACGGTGTATGAAAGTCACGTAATGTTCTCTCTATGTTATCGGAGATCACTATTCAACATGTGACTTTGGCTGAGGTTTGTTTTATTTTCAATTTTGCTTTCACAGTTTGCATTTGTCTCCAATCAAAGTAGTATGTATAAAGTACATACTAATAATCAGGAAAAGTATTATTTGGTTCCACAATCTAGGGCAAATTTTCTTAAATGGGCAATTGACTATTAAAAGAGGCCCGGTTCTAAATCCGGGATATTTAGACTTTTGACCATACCAACTGAAGTACGACAATTTTGAAGGGATCCGACAAAAATATAGAGATTACAATACCGACATAGAAAATGAGCAGTAGTCAACTACTTTACTTTGTCATACAACTAGGAAACAGGGTGGTGAGAATCTGATAAAGTTCACTCGAATAGTCCGGCCACGTTATACGGATCTGAGTAGACAGCTGGTTAACGATCCTCTCCATTTCCGCTTTATTCCATTCTTTTCAATTTTAATGGACAAATTTTTACCACAAATCTTGTCTAATCATAGAAAGGGAGACCCTCTTACCAATTTTAGCATTGTACATGTGCGATTAAGTCACAAGACAAATCCTTTCCAGGAGCGGCAAAGATACGAGCATGAATACAGGAATGCAAGAACACTTTCGATTATTACGTTGGAATATTCTTTTTTGAGCCCTTCTTATAGACCTAATGAAAATTTTGCTTAAGTACCAGGGCGGATATAAAGAACTAAGCAAATACTTCAACTTGTCAATAGGGTTTGCTATAAGATGTCAAGTCTACAACGTTCAAAAAGGTGCAATTTCTTGCAATAAGAGCAAGTCGTCCGTAACAATTTCAATCTATCTTGGTACTAAACATTCTCTATGTTGCAAGGATTCAAGGCATGTTAGTTAAAAGTAAATACTACAGCTGATTATCACTTTGGCCAGTGCACCATAGCCTCTGAGGTTGTATTTCTTAAAGGACTCGAGTACCTAAAGGGTGATGAAGATATCTGATCATGATATGTACACATTATCATAATTATCGGTCGGTATTGAAATAAGCGTCCCTATCGTGTCTGTTTGCAAAAGATAATATAAAACAGAACCGAGTCGCATTATTTTTTTAAGAAACCACAACTACTTTAATCAAATTTAGTATTTCGAAAGAACCAAAGATATCACAAATCATCTTTAGGAATCTAGAGAGTTTACTGTTAAGTTTAGTTTAGTTATGCAGCTTTTGGAGTATTGAAATAATCTCATTCAAATATATTTAATAAGCGGGCGGTAAAAGAAAAAGGAAAATTACCGTAGTTTTATATCCTATCATGTGACATTCCTCTGACAGCAAATAAATTCTTCAATGGAGTTCCATTTATAATCTAGCTTACAATAACATTACGACTTAATTTTGTTTTCCTTTATTCTATCTATTGGGAAAAAGAATTTTGAGCCATTTGAAGCTAGCGTTTATTTGGTACATTATATATAAACATATTTATATATATAAATATATATAAAATCTTTGACACGGCCTGAAAAAGG
>JAAAKL020013419.1:0-12480 GCA_010016065.2 Carybdea cf. marsupialis auct. non (Linnaeus, 1758)
AAATAGTGCATTACTGTATTTTAATGTTGTTAAAGAATGACCAAGGGGTCACGCAAAGGTAGTTTTTCTCAGATTTGGTAATTTTACACCCCTCCCCCCCCCCCCCCCGTGTACACAGTCTTTCGCTTTTGGAGAATCCTCATCAGTGCGTACTTACTTTTTCAATAGACCCATAAACAAATAACTCGTCGAACAGAATGCGTTGACGTCAAGTCATTAGTACGGAGAGTTACCTTTGATTGGAATCTGCACGCCAGCAAGCATCGAATCGGTCTCCTTCGTTGTCTTGTTGAACAGACGGCTATCTGACACTATCTGCAGAGACGCCTATTATCATTAAATGTTTATTGACAAACAGCAATGGAATGAAAGATTAAGCAATGGAATGAAAGATTAATGGTCGGTGACAGAAATGATTAGAGGCACGGTAAGATATGCAGCCACGCCAATCTGAGGGTATAGATAAATAGTCCTGTCTGAAATCTGTGCAGAAAGCTTAAGTTCGTTTTTGCCCTTCCCCTCTCCCTAATAGGCTTTCATATGTTTTGGGGTTACTCCTCTCCTTGCCAGAGAACACGTACTTTTTGAATGATCCCCAATGGCGCCTTACAAACATGAGAGTAAGATATCAAATTGGTTGCAATTGATCATCTGTGCTGGCAATATTAGACGTAACGCCTATTCCAGGCTGAGTTTTCCATCAAATGTCAGTAAATAATAGATCTATTATCCACTGACCAGCTGTTTAACAGCGTGGCAATCTACGTTTTCTACGTCAGACTGCTTTAAGTGTACTATCATTACCCCCGACGCGGAATCAAAGCTCGTATAACTGGTCAATCTGTCAAACAGATCCAAAATTATGGTTTGCTTACATACCTGACCCAAAAAAAAGCAATGGAATTCAAGGAGGGCAAGCTAACAGGAGACCTCGATCGATGTTGGCTTGTTTGATAGGGATCACTATCTCTTCCAAGTGCAAGGGATGTTATGGCAGCCATCCTTTTATGTAACAAATTCATATTTCGTCCTTACCAGGATATGTATTACTACATTACAGCTTTTATCATATTATCAATTAGACTGCCAAGGCCTCGTCAAACGCCTGATTCGTACTGTCGAAATCTCAGATTAGGGAATCAGCCATATTTCGAAAATACTTGTACTCAACTCACTCTCGCCGCTTTTGACAAATTATCTCCTTCTTCTGCTCAAGTGGCCGATCGCTCATTAGTACTGATGAAGGCTTTATAAACATTATCGACATTTCATCTTATATAGAGCTGATACTAAATCAAACAATCGTACAAACGAAAAAATGGAACCCAGTATATGTATAGTTTTCGCCATAGATATTAGTTCTTTTGAACATGTACACTATAACTGCACATAATATGTAAATTACCAAATATGGTTACTTTGAAACAATTGATAACTATCTATCGATTCATACTGTGATGATATGGTGGCTAAATTATAATCGTAAATAAGATTATATCTTAGTCGTCTTTACATAGAGTTCAGTAGTTCAAGGCCTCAAGTTTTCCTCTTCGGATGACAATCTATTCATGCTTGCTATTCACTCTATTCATGCTATTCTTACTTGCAGTCCCCTCTCTATCCCATCTCTCGAAACATTGTTTCCCACTTCACGAGAGCAGATGACAGAGCACAGTACCTCCGGGGTCGTGGCAAGCACCCTCAGGGCCTGTTCGAACTCACGAGCCTCGGAGTACGAGTCTGACACTCTACCACTATGCAACTACTGTGTTTTCCGATGGGAAATCTAACCCACTCATTTCGTTTCTACAGCTTCATCTCGCCAAGCTAAAGTCAAGCACTGTTTCTCAAAGAGTTTAATTTAATAATAATAAAATCAAAATCAAAAGGATACCTCCAAATTAGAGGCCTCGAAAGCACATTTAACCGGAACTACATTTGCAAAATTATAAACACTTGTTTTATAAGAAACTGGGCAATCAGTTAGCTGGACATCACCAACTATACTTTCCTCTAGAAATATGATTGTGAACAAAAATTTCATCTGATGGTACCTTTTCTTGGCTCTTACATTGATCTACAAGATTGCAGTTGGTAGTTGTTGTTTTACTTCGCCCACAATCTGAGGAAGTGATGATTATCATGCTCAAAGTCAGTAAAGGAATTATTGGGGTCGGAGATGTTTGTGAATCTTGCCAGAAGAAAAGTAGAAATTGAAGCCATGTTTCTAATCAACTTCGGTAGCTCTTCATTCGTCACCATTTTGATTCCACTCCCAAAGCAATATCAATGAACGTTTTAAAAATCACCAAGTATTTCCCCCATTTTATCTTGTGCTAAAAATTTTTCTACCATTGTACTGATATTGTCCCACTTCTTCTCTGGAATAAAACACAAATGAGCGTATCACAAGACCATCACTTTTTAACAAACGTTATGAGCTGTTTAGTGACGTCACTGACTGGAATTCATCCCATGACCAGAATTTCTGGTAGCCATTTAGGACTAAACTCGACCAACTCCTCAATAACACTAGTAATACTCTATGATGATGGCCAGAGCTGTATGGTGGAATATTTTGTAAGATAGTCAGAGATAGCACTACTCGTAAGTAGTGTCGTTTCTTTGTTGAGTTGGTTGTAATTACCACCTGTTAGCCTGTTGTTGCATTGCAAAGCTTCGTATTCCTTGAAGGCAGTAGTATTCAAAAGGGGTGATAGAATACTATCAAGACGTTCATTATCTCCAAGCCACTGAACATAGTGACGTGTCAGGGGGGAGCAGTGAATGTTAGTGGTTATAGTTACAGTTCACCACGTAGTAAGACGAAAGATTGAATTAATCATTTTACTTCCAGTTGCGACTTGTTCAAGTTGGTATTCTTTTATTACTTATATTGGTATGGAATTTTTTCTTCCTTAACGACATAACCTTTTATGGACACTAACATCATTGCTTGAAGCAAAGAGCTATGTATAAAACAGCTTCCGTGGTTTAAATTCTTACATTTTTGTATTACTTCACTTTTATTTTCTAACCGTAGGAAAGTGGCTTGCATGCCAGTCGATGGACAATCAGATTAAGATATACGGGGTTCTGAACAAATTTAGGGAAAACAGGAAAAAAGTGTTTAAAGGTCATATGGTATGAGTGAATTTGAGTGTAGTTTTGATATTACTTCGATATGCTTCGATATTTATGTAGAGCGTTCTTATCATTCCTACTTTTGAGAGAGAATTGACTTTTTAAGTACTGTTTCTTGATCCAGATTTTGAAACAAATGACTTACTGTATTATTTCTTGTACAAAAGTAAGTTTCGATGTGATGAATCTCTCATGCCCCATTTATGCACAGTTGCACTAAAGAAGGTAAAGAAGTCAATTTAAGGTTGGTTGTGGAGCAGGAATAATAATAACGATTCAATAATATAGTCCTGCAGATGGAGTCTTTGGCCCAGAGGAATTGAATAATTTGCATGGTATTAAAGTGGGCTTGCAAACTCCCAGTCGGTTGGTGGTAAAACAATAGGGTTTACACATGATAAAGAAGAACTACCATGAGCCCTTCGTAATCCTGATTCTATGTAAAAGTAGGACTTATAATTTGCAAATGCCATAAGATGATAAGTGACTTTGTATTGTATGTAATACACTCGAGAAACATTCTATTTAAATTGACGCATTCAACGGAGATAGATCTTTACGACCTCAAAGAGGAGCCTTCGCCAAAATAGGGTGAACAGACAGTTGTTTGTTTTAAAAGCCTGTAGTAACCTACCAGTATTCAGTGTTGTTTGTTCTTTTGATGCTAAATTTTACTACCTATACCTATGTTGATGTCTGTAGTGACAACGATAAGAGAGGGTTTGAAATTCTGAGTTTCCAAAAGATAGTGAAGAAATAATCTGTGACCACCGCGACTCGAGCTTTCTTCGACCAGAAAATTAGTGCATGTTACCATTGTGGGTCACGAAGCACAGTTGGTAGAGCACATGACCCAAATACGTGGGCCACGAGTTCGACTTCTGTTGGTGGCATTTTTTTATTTTCTCAGTATCTTTTCAAAACCGAGAACTTAGTGCATTTATGTGCTTGAGTTACCAGCCATTGAAAATTTGTTCCAAAGAGTGATTTGTGGAGGATGTTCCGAGTTCATATATGCAGTGTTTTGTTCCTAATTAACTGCAGGCTCTATGGGAAGAATGTTCTTTGTAGATATGATTTCCTCTCAATTAAATGCCAATTTTTGTTATTATACGGATAGTATATGTACCTATATGTCATATATAAAGTCAGTTGGATGATTTTTGTTATCTTTGAATCCATTAATGGTACTTGTAGGATACGGGATTAATGAGAATGATTCAATTCACACCCTGATGCACTTTTATACATCACAATATTACTTATCATTTTACTTATTTTTATACTTATTATTATACTTGTTATCATACTTATTATTTTCACCGGTTTTTTTAGCTCCATTTCATATGAAAGAAGTTTACTTATTGCCACTTACGTTTTAGCTGCATTCCATTTGACTATTACACAATGCTAGTGACAAAGATAGAGGTTTATTTTGTTCTTTCTAGTCCTACAATGTATTTTGCGGATGGCCCTTAATATATGGTTTTAGAAGTTGTTTAAAGCTTGTATATTGTATGTTTTCTTTCGAAGTTCGTCTTGTTTCAAATGAGTATTTTGTTTCCTTTGAATGACTGGACACTGAACTCATCCAAATTGGCTAATTTATACTGCCTGCCACTTTATTACCCATTACCCCTTATTAACCAAGTTTTCAATAGGTATTGCAGCGTGAGTTGAAAGTAAGCTTTATTTTTTATTTTTAGTAGCCCGGGTATGTTCGAGCCCCATAAAGTCCCCTCGTACATTAAAATTTCCCCTCCTCATTCTCTTTGCATCTTTGAGAAGGCGAAGCTGTGTAGAATAAGGGTGGTAGACCATATTTAGTATCGAAGTTATCTTTGATATATTTTTTGGTTAAATTTATTTTTTGTTCATGTACAGTTTTTGAGTTAATCCCTAAATCAAGGAAAACATAATAAAATTGGAATATACTGAGGAGTTTAAGATTTAACTTGATCGTTCATTATAGATAACTTTTTTCTACCCGTTAGTTTTTAGGAAAGTAAGTGGGGCCGTAGTAAGCTTAGTATGAAAGTCGCCAACTTCTAGTATAATGGACGCTAACAGCGGTAGAAAAGGGTTAAATGGATGACTTAGGATCTCCGAACTTTTATTACTAGCTCATTATTTTTTTGATAGGGATTTCTATGTTACTAAGGAAGGAATTTTCTGGGCTTTTTTGTTTCTTAGAATGCAGGGTACGCTTGCCAAGTTAACTTTTCACCAGACATGATGTAAGTAAGCTTATGGTCGTAATGTTTGCTTTATTATGGTTAGATAGCCGTATCCGGGGATGTTTCGTACAGAGGGGTTTGCGTCATTGTACTAGGTTCTTTCATTGCACGATGTAATAGCTTGCTACATTCCTGCTTTGTGATACCTGAAGCGGGTATTTCTATCTGCGATAAAGATTGGGGAGCGCAAAGTAGGGAATGCAAGCATACGTATAAGCGGACCCGTATCTATGGAGAGGCTTTTCAGAGAAATCCCTCCAAACTTGAAAAACCCGCTCCGATATTTCTTATTTCCAGCCAATATCATTACCCATATTAAAAGCCGTAGAAGAGCAGTACATGTGGAAAGCCTTGACCACAGATATAAAAACGCTCACTGTCTGATGCAAGGAAATGGCAAGAGTAAGTATTCTTACCAGCTATTATCGTGTATCCTAGAGGACTGAAGTCTACCCTGTGATTCGAGCAATGTTCATATCAAACGACCTCTTGCCTTTAACAGAAACGAAATAGCAAATTACTAGAAAAGAACATGACGTGCTCTTGCCATGGCCTTGTGTTAAAAAGTAAGCGTTTTATGCCTCTTGGTCTAAATGGTCTACTGCATGGGTTTTGTAGATTGCAAAAGCTGTAAAATGTGGAGTAGAATGAGCACGTACGCAATTTGTTGATATGATCCATTGGCATTTGTGATATTGCCATTGATTTTCCAAAGCGCTTGTAGACTGACTTGAGTATCAACTACAGCTACGCTAATCAGTGCAATGCCCTTTAAGGAGTACCACTTAGTCACTGATGTAACGAGGTTAATCCTACAACCTTGCAGTACACTGATTGGGCCATAGTCTTTAATAACAAAACACGATACAACGAACATGTTATTTGTTTTGAATGGTACTTACGGGTATCTTTATTGTTAAATTGTGTTTACCATATGATATATAACACGTGAACATCCAAGGTAATAGAATAATCTTTGATATTAAAATATTCTCTTCTTCATTAGTTGAATACACTTTTAGATAGCCATAGAATATACTCGCCAGAAGATGTTACTCTTTAGTTGTCTTTATTGGCTTGTGTTACGTAAATGATATTAAGAGGGTTGGGAACAGGGTGGTTTCGTTTATTTTTATTTAATTGAGGGAGCTTTGACACCAAAGTTTGTCGTCTCAAGTGGTATGCCACAGGGAAGCAAATCAATACAAACCAAAGTGACTTTAAGAAGAGAGGACTTGAAATGAGAAGTTTGAATAAATACTAGGAAAATAGAAAATGCGTGTGTCACGAGTTCGAATCCGGTTAGTTTTCTATCCCTATAGTATCTATTCAAGCAAATCTAAGTGTCACTTTAAGGTAGCATGACGGGCTGAATATGTTGCATGCCACTTGAGGATCAGACCATTATGTGAGAATGCGCCGCATCTAATCATAGCTTCTCGATCGTTTGGCCAGATTCCAAAGTAGTATGTGTTCGAATCTTCTTTATACCAGAAATGGCTGCTTTGTAGCTGTCCTGGTCTGATGTACTGAAATCAGGCGCCTATAGTGAAGACTCCTGTGTTTAGTAGTTTTGGGCGCTTTGTGTACAAGGGAATTCTTCACTATAAAAGGATACGCTTCCAAGTCCAATAAGCGGGTATCGTCTGAAGTCCCGAACAATCTGCGTAGTTACTAATTTTTTTATACAAAAAACAGGAGGAGGAAGCTCATCTACCTTAAGTCACCAACCTTCGCATGCTGCAGATATTTTTTCAGTGTCAATGGTGGTTCTTTTTGATTTATCAAATTTATTTAACCGTTACGGACAGGTATCTGATATCGGGAGACGCAGATGGTAAGCTGAATATTTGGGATTGGAAAACAACTAAATTGTATTGGTACGTATCATGGCATGTCTTGTCTTTGATTATTAAAACATGAAGGTTTCTTAGAAAGTGTACTTCAGCTTCAATATGAGCCTTTAATCTAAAAACAGCAGCGAACCTTACATCACCGCAAACAACTTGAGAGTACACGAATTTTTGCAGGGGAGAGGGGGCGTCTTCGAACGCACTTTTTTCTTTGACTTAGAGATAGGGATCGCATAAGATTTTTGAATTTTTCTGGAATAATATTTTCATATAGAAGAAAACGTATATTATATGATGTCAGTCCATTCTAAAGTCAAACGCTGCTAAATATTCTTAATAAAATGTATGTAGAGTGTCATGCTATTGGGTTTTCTTTTACTCTCTCTTAATAACGTGTAGCCTTTGTAACTTGAAATGCTATATTTCGTAATACTGGCTCTTACACTGGTTCCTTTATTTCACCTTTTCGCATACGTGTTGTTTTAAGATAGCAAGAAATAATGAGACCATGTTTGTATTTAAAAACTTCTTACTTCTGACACTTCTCAGAGCACAAACCCGTAGAATGAAATACGAAAAAGAATGAAAGATACTTACATCTAACTGTGCTTTTAGGTGATAATGTGATTACCACAGCGGACTAAATGTATAGATGTTTTTGTTGATGCCGTAGTTCTAGCGCACATTGATTGTTCAAAGTCTATGGACAATACGGCAAAGTATTTCTATGTAATCGATATCGATTTCCTAATGGCGTTTGACAACAGAGGTATGTTGAGAGCTAATGATTTTTGGAAAAACGCCCAGATTGTGATATATAGAGTAGTAAAACAAACCGCTTATAAAGGTTTCTAACTCTCCTGGTTTTGTTTATCTAACAGCAAATTTAAAGCTCACGATGAAGTTTGCATTGGATGCGTTTGGTTGCCCCACGAAACATCCAAAATTATTACGTGTGGCTGGGACGGACTTATCAAGTTGTGGGATTGATCCAAGTTCACAGTCGCAGACTTCCCCTGATCGACTTGCGCTGAAATTCACTTCTCAATATCCGATCTCGGGTTTACGGATGAAAGGCATGACATAGCAAATATCCACTTTGGGAAATGGATGAGTTTGGCTTCTAATTGGATTGCAGACATGCAGATAAGATTCAACTAAAAGAGTCGTGACACCCCCATCTACTATATAGTTGAAGAACTGGAGAAACTTGAATATGGAATCGACCAAAGATATTGCGCTTCAAGCTCATCTGGAAGATGGACAATTATAACAATCCATGCAACAGTTTTGCGTTCGAAACAAACTGCTGCACAACGTACTGCACTAGGAACCGTTTTCTATCTCGACTGACATGCGAACATTTTACTATGAAGAAAGGTTAAACAAATTTTGTAAAATGTTGTTTTCAAGTTAAGGACAAGGCTGCAAAGTAGAAAGGAAGGCTTATGTAAGTTCTTTCAAGATGACTATCTAGCTAGTGTGGCTATAACAGAGATGGGGAGGAAGATTTTTAAGTAAGCTGCTTTCATTTTGGGTTGACGAATCTCCCTGGACATGGTTTAATGCCTCAAAGCGCAAACTAAGTGATGTTTGTTAGTGTTGAGGTGTTTAAGCCTTATTTCTTATTTAATTGGTTTATTTAGTTTGTAACAGTTTTATCATTCTGCTGCTCATAAGGAGTCGTGTTTTAAGAGCTCCAAGAAGGCTTTGAGGTCACGATGATATAAACGAACGATCTTTGTTACACAGTTTATCAAATAGTCGGCCTCGTTTAAGCCAATGGTGTCGGATCTAGGAGGTCAGGGAGTTCCCTGCTAAGCCAACCCAAGTCCAAAGAGGACATTGATATGATGCATCTCTGATACTGAAATGCTTAATGAAAGAGTGTGATCTGATGGATACGGTTAAACGCCGCCTACTATAAAGGTGTATCTCATCAAGCTACGGGGCGGGAATAGTTGTTTGCTCGCTGCAGACTTTTTATTGGTTATAGACACGATCTCTTTGTAAATAGAGAGTGACAGGGAGTAGGAGATCACTCTGGTTGATATACCGAATGTATGGAATATGATGGCGTGACTATCTGTCTGTAAGAGTAACTATACACAGTGCGAAATAATCTATCTCCCTCGCCCAACCACCCCCTTTATACAGAAATTATTCTGCCACCACTTAATCCGAAAATATAAGTGTTGCCCTTGCTCTTTGCGTACTGGAAGACTGGGTATATCAACTTAAATAACGGACAGTTAAATCAGCTTTCACAAAATGTCAAGAGAAAAAGAGGGTCTCTGTGACAGACCCGGTGGTTGTCGACATATTTAATTAGAAATTGAGGATACGTAAAATTAATTGAGATCACATCATATGGGGAAGCCATGGACCAGAGTGAAGTGACAAGCGACGAATATGTTAGAATGCTTACATAAGGAGCAGACCCGTTGCCCAGTTTCTGTTGTTTTCTACATAGTCATTATTTTAACTGATTACGATTTTTGTCTGCGATCTATGTACCATCTTCTGATAAACGTAGAACGTAAGTACCTTTGTACCAAAACAAGTATGCATTTGAAAGCTATTGCTGTTTTATAGCAAGTTCTTCTGAGAAGTGGTTACATAAACCGGCATTTCTTGTATGATTTTCTTAGTCTACAGAATGAAACATCTAAATATACAAAATAGTTCGTTTCCCTACGTTATGTTGAATTCCGAAGGCGATAATCCAGCTTACCAGCAGCCATTATGTTTTAGTATGAATGGCATGCGATTAGCAGGGTTTGGGTACTAATCCATCTTTTATGAGCCTGTTACAAGTGTGCTTTAGTTTCTGTTCTCTTCACTCATTTTTCATACTATTTGTTTGGGCGTTAGAAAGAAGAATTACTAAATGAGATCAAATTACCTCTTACAGGGTTCAGTTATTGGGTGGGATCGAGGATACAAATGGTATGTATTGACAGAAATACAAAGAGAAACAGAGTTTTACTGGAGCATACAGATCGATATGGCACGTCGCAAATGGCACATCACAAATGCACGTCGATGCTGCAAATTCTAATTTGTTAGGCGCCCTATCCCAGTTCAATTTAGTTCTTCTTGTATAGACCCCCTTGTGTGTTGGTTCCCTGAAAATATGAAAAAAGAAAGGGAATCAGAAGAAGCTATTTATTCTACGAATTATCGATAGTGCATGTTCCCGTAGTCTTGCAAACCCCACTTATGGCTGGCGCTTTTCCATTCCAGGTTTTCAATTGTTTTTATTGATTCACTTAATCATCTAATAATTTGACAAATCTGTCAATGAGGGAAACTGAGACCAAAAGCAAAACCCCATTGTTATAATTGGAGGTACACCAATGCCATATCATTTATCTGAATGAGTTATCAGAATTCTTTACATAGTAAAGGTGAAACTACACATTCCATTAGGACTTAAAATAAATTTTAAAGTACTTAAAGTCTACGTATCTTTTTACTAAGAAATTTACACAGATGGTAGATCAGAATCGGAGATAGCCTTGAGTTACCTCATCTCGCTTCAACCGATCTATTTATTTCGGACGCTATCAATAATTTCCACCGTAACACTTTTAAGTACACACGTAAAGAATGCATTTGTGCAGATCATTCACCCTCTTGTTGTTTCTCTTTTTAATGTTGTCATCTTCCTCTGGGATACAAGTCGTAGAATTATTAAGATGTCTTCAGGTTTCCTCAGTAAAGAAGAACAAACACCTGCATTCTAGCAGGTTGGACATAAATTTTGTTCCAAGTGGCATGTGGTTTCAGAAGATCAGCGCACAGTTCTTTACCTCGTAGTGATCCTTTCACAAGACTAACAAGTTTTCTTCGATGAAAAATTTCTGATCTTGTATCGCAATCCGAGAAAGTATTCAGACCTATGATAAATTTTACTGTATGTCTACGTATCATAATTTTGCGATTTCAGCTCGACTTAAATCTTCGAATTAGTAAAGTATAACAAGCGTTATTTTGATGTCGATATTTCCAGTAAAAACCGTTTCTTCTGATCTATTGCATGGTTCGCCACGAATCTGTGAAGTAGACACAATGGCAGGGATGTTCATCTTCTTTACCTCCGGTCCCAATGGACCATTAACATTCTGATCTAGAGTAGTTAGTAAGTAAGAACGTAACTTGGTTGTTCTTATTGCTTAGAAACTCGTTCTGGTTTCCAGGGTCTTCTAAATCTTTACCTACTCAAAAATTGGGATACCCACGATTTGAACATACCTAGCGGTGCTGGTATTTTTCGTCTTTTGTGAATAAGTACCAGTGATTGACAGAAGCTAAGATGCCTTTCAACCAGGTAAAGAAGGGGCTCGTTCAAATCGATCGATCGTTCAAAGTTATAAGAACAAAGTTAATTCAAGCTCAGGTGTCTACAGGTGTACCCACGATTGCTCTGGCCACTGATGATTTATGAGGTCACTGAAATAAGGGTGGAGACGTTTGGAAAGAAGTGCCTTGGATAGACGGAAAAGTAGTGCGATCAGCCAAGATGCATTAGCAGTGCAGCACTGTACGGAAAGGAAGTCCCGTCGGAACTTGTAGTAACATCAATAGTGGAATAGTACAAGGCGGAGAAGACTAGGACTGTGATTGTGCTAAGGCATGCAAATATCAAGACTTATGGACGACCCTCGAAAGTGGAAGGTGGATGAAGAAGAGGGTAGAGCTAAGGTGGCGTTCAAGTACAGATATATTGTGGAAGCAGTTCAGACGGGACGTGGGATGGGCTGCAGCAGCTTTAAATTCTTCTGTAAGAGAACAGATAAGGAGAGGAGGGATGCTGTTGTCGCTGAGGTACGAAGAGAGGGACAGGAGAAGGGACTCTTACATATGGAGCAATGCGCTCAGCAGGGGTAATGGTTGCAGTGGCAGGGATTACCTTACTACGCAAAATTAGACCGTAACTTTAATAAGCCGCATTTGAAGAAATAGGCTTAATTTAACGCCGCTTATTAAATGTAGCGGCTTAAAAAAATGTGGCTAAATTTTGTCTCTTTAAAATTATAAGACAGACAGAAAAACTTAGGGACACATTAAAAGGCAGTAAAACAAGTATGTCTGATAGACAGTCTATTACTGAGCTACACACTCGCATCTGTACATGTTGCACATATCATCTTGTTCACTTTCATTGCTCTCATCTTTTTCTGTCAAAGCCCCGAGCTCTTTCAGTATTATTTCGCTGCCGTCTGTGTATTCCAGAAAGCACA
>JAAAKL020013420.1:0-12480 GCA_010016065.2 Carybdea cf. marsupialis auct. non (Linnaeus, 1758)
ATATTTAACTTTGTGCAAGGTGTTGTAGTGGCGACTTAAATTGAAGTCTTTCATGACTGCCATGGCTTCTAAGCAAATCAGGCACATTGGCTTGTCTTTGAACTCGATGAATAAATAATCTTCTTCCCATCTTGAATGAAAAGCTCGATTTTCTTGGTCGAGTTTTCTCTTCTTTGTAGAGGCCATAGGTCTCATAGATTCTTCATAGCTGAACACTCGACAAGGCTCAGGCCCCCTAATTGTTTGAATTGGAAGCGCGCCCTATCGGATAGAGGTGTGATTACCACCGATTTTTTTGTTCGTTTTGGGGGGATGACAAAATGAAATTAATAAATGTTCTACGGGGCGCACTAAGGCCACAGGCGGGCCGCCAGTTGCCCATCCCTGATTCAGACATAAAAGTAACGTACAGCTGTAGTATAAAATGGCATAGATACGGTCCACTATTTTAATAAACCTCGCATGACAGACTCTTAGGGTAGGCGATGCCCTTTTGTTGCTCGAGCATTACTTGTGGTCATAGCACTCAAAGATTAACTCTGATCCAGCTCGTCATTTTAGGTCTCACAGGAGAACTCATTCAAAATTTCTTACCTATTCGTCAAAAATTGAGGGAGTTTTGCGGGGCATTCAGGTGGACTTGTTTATTAATATAGATTACCGGCTTCAACCTCGTAGGCAAGGATTTATTTCTGGAAGAGTTAAAAATTATGACATTTTCAGAGTAGAATTTATCAATCGGCAATATAGGGTAGAGAGCTATTGAGGGATTAGTTCTACACGGGTTTATTTATCGTAGCAATAGAAGGAGTTCGGTAAAACTATTTATTATTATCTTATTCTTGAAATGAAACACTGATATAACTTTCACAACGTAGCTACCAACTGTGGCATGCTGATATGCCCTTCAAACGGCCATTTTTGCAGCAGGCTGTCAAAATATGTAATAAAAAGATTATACATAAGCATTTATTTGACATCTAGGACGGACTTCTATACTGACAACTGATCAAACGTAGACCGCATCAAGAGCGTGGAAGATGTTCAAAGTATATTTTTCTCAACAGCGTGTTCGTTTTGAAGCAGACCTAGCTCGTAACCCTAGCCTGCCATTAACAGACTCTAGCTTGATTCTAACCAACAACCCCTGAATTTATGAGCCGTAACCACTGTATCTATAAGAGGTAATAGATAGTGCACAACCTAGCACCCCTTCGACCGTTTTCTTGGAGTGAAGCAGCATTCGAACACGTTGATATTCCCCAGCAGATAGTAGATCTCCAACTTCGTATGACAAGAATTTGTTGATGAAATTGTTAATTGTGGTTATCAAGTCAAGAAAGATGGTAGAGGACGATGAATATTCGTCACCTTTAGGATTCGAACACTAGACCCACATATTAGCGGAGTGTGGTCTAGCATCAAGGCTATGGTGGTCCAGTCATAACATTATTCACTTTCCTCCGGTCGCTTATAAGCTCTTGATTATCTAACGGCGGCCATCGTCCTCCCAGCCCTATGTAATTTGGTGACAAGACCCTCTACGCCATATGACTTGACCATTAATGTACTCGACTGTAATTCAGCCCATCAATCTGGACAACGCCACGATGAACGTTATTAGAGCGACAAGAAGAGATGATATGGAAAGTCGACAGTGGCAGACACTTAAGGACGCGTGAGAATGGTTCCCTCCCCATAATAATTTGGGTTCGAGTATAAAAAAGTGCATAATTCCTGAGGACTTATCGAAAGTCGCTAGTTAGAACAAACCAATATCAATATAAGTAGTTGATTATCAATTCAACATTCGCGGCAGTTTCTAAATTTTCCATTGAATAAATGGAGTTGTCATGAATGGTGACAAGTCAAAATTCCTTCCCTACAATAATCTGCTTCATGTCTGCTTTTAAATAGTCTGAAAAGAAACTAGAGACAAGTGAAAATGTGTCAACATTACAATTCGAACTCAGGCTCCTCGCTATTGCAGCCAATCTCTTTATCGACTGAGCTATAGCGACCTAGTTCCCAGTGACATATCACTTTTGCCGGTACCTTTTCGTACTCGGCCTATGCGGAGGGAAAGTGATAACGTCAAAAATCAAGTGTTTTAAAAATTGTACAATCCGACTCCAGAAATCAAAAGGCAAGCTTGGAATAGGCTGTTTCCCAAACTGCCAGACCTGTAGTGTATATAGTGTTTAAACAAGAGGCGTTTAAATCTCAAAAATCTCAGGTCAAAACTCTGTTGATATTCCTTGGTTCAATAAGTTAGGAACCAGCATTAAACAATAGGGTCTTGTTAGGGAGATTCAAAACTTTGAAACCTGATGTCTCCGTGTTGGGAAAGGGCATCACTCTCAATTTTGGCCTTCGACGTTCTCACTTATAGGGTAACATGAAAATTGAGTTTTTTCCCCATAATTAAAAAATGTTCAAACCACCGCATTAAATCCTTACTTCCCGAAGAATAGCAAGGAGATGAATCCTTAGTCCGCTAGACCACTTATCTCTAAAAAAGACTGGATCGAGCTAAAATAGCGCGTAGGCCGCCATGTTACGTAACATGGCTTATAAGCTTTGTTTCACGGGGTACTGAAAAGGTGGCTTGCGACTGACCTCACTTGAAACGGAAGATAGTTAATCCAGAGTTTTCTAGAGATCAGTGCGCTGGACCCGTAAGTGAGTGAGAATGGTGTATGTTTGTTGCTGCGATACATATTGAACTGGCCCGCACACTTCAACCTCGGTCTCATCGTAGAGATGTTGCATCTTCAAATCTTTTCTAAAGATACTACTTTCGTAAGTGCTCTTCTGAGTTGGTTCCTCTTACCCTCATTAGGGCAAGGTCTACTCGGTATGCTGAATCTCTTCATGACTATTCTATTTCTATTCCCATAACAAACAGGAATTTCTATGCTAACAATTTCTTCTCTAGGACTCCCAAGATCTGGATTTCCCTGTCTTCAGACTGTTCTCCTCTTACTTATGATCTTGACACTTTTAAATCTAATGTCAATCGCCATATTATTGAAAATCTTCCGTTTTTTGGTCCTTATTTACATCTATTTTTCTGTTTACTTTTTTATTTCTACCTCTTTCAAAGTAACTCAATGCCTTGGATGGCAACCCTGCCTTGTATTGAGTGAAGGATTTGTAAAAAATTACTGTACATAAGTGGGTGCAGATCTTCCAGAACGTGGTAAAATGATCTTCCAGGACAGAACAGTGAATAACCTTGTTGAATCTCACACTGTCCACCAACTCTTCAACAACATAACGATTATCTTCACCATTTTCATCAGCAGCAGCATTATCATCTTCTTTATGCACCTCCATGTCCTTGTTGTCAGTGTCTACATTTCGTCACCGTCATGGGGTTCCACGTTGATCTATTTCACTCAGAGGATATCTAAACAGCCCTTTGTAATTAATTACAACATCCATTTATTTCCATGCCTCTTCGATATCGACATCTGTAAAAATCAAATGAGGTGCTTACATTTATAAGCGAAATGATGATTACTGGTCAAACTTAGCTCTTTAAATATGAACTTTTCAAAAATTACCTTTCCTCAGAACCAAAAAAAGTGAAGGCTCCAGATCGATTTTCGGTGTGTCAAAGTGAGGGCAACTGTCGCTGCCACGCCTTATTCTTTCGGACTGCAAACAAGATCATGACGTCGTCATTCCGAAAGAGAGGCTGGCAAGGGCGCCCCAATTTTCCTTCTCTACCCAGTAACTGGAAGTCATCTTGCCTCGCCTCAAAAAGAAGGACATCTCGAAACTGTAGTTTTTACTTCATCTAACGAAGTAATTCACCATCTACAACAAGATCTAAACATTTGGATGTTTAACGGTATGTGTGTTTTAAGTATCTAAACATTCACGGTTGCTTATCTTTCCGTTTTGTATCCATGGGAGGAAGATGTTTTCAGGCGATCGTCTCCTTCCCTGATCACTCGATATCAATGTTTGCCCAAGAATGCGTGACTTCAGAGGACCAGAACACCGTTTAGATCCCAATAAGCATCGTCCAGATATTGTTTTGTGCATTCTTTGTTTAGTTAATGTTTTAGTTTAGGTAATAGTTGTGGTATAGGAGTTAGCATAAATAACTCGAGTTGTAGTTTTATGAAGGTCGTGGTATGAGGAAATGGAAGCTCGACTTGATGCGGCCCAAAACGAGCGGCGTGGAGTCACCTCATTCGTCTACATGCCTCTACATATTTAAGGGAAAGCCACGGATGAAGTTTAGGATTCTGTGCCACAGAATGTTGCCCGGTGTAAGTCTTTTTATGTACATGCCCTGCAGTCGTTAGGAAAAGGAAAGATGACACGCTTAGATTTTTCGCGTTGTCGGGGTTCGGTCTTATGTAGGCGGGTTGCGCTGCCATTACCGATGTGCTGCGAGTTTGTAATTTCAAAACGCTGTAGCTCAGGAAACTTTTCATGATGTCTCGTGTATTCGATGATAGTCATTTATTATATGTCTTTCTGGCACAGGAAAGTACATGTACAGTTGCCTTTATTATTGTGCTTTGCCAAGTTGCTATACAGTTTCTTGTTGTCGTTGTTTATTTTGTTTCCTCGTTCCAGTTGCTCAAATTTCAACAAAAATTGTTGTCGGTTGTGTGACAAGGGTGGATGGCCTCCAGCTTGGAAGGTTTTTAATTGACAAATGCTTCTCGAATGCGATAAATCTTCTATAACTGATGTTTCTAATGCTTATGTTTTCAATTTTTCACATGTTGCAAAATGTGTGGCCGATCTGAGCCCCACAAATGGTCATACTGAAATGCTTTTGAACGGAAATGTTTTGGCATTCTTCCACCCTGCATTCTAGCGACTCGTGAAATAGTCGCCTGCAACGACAGTTTACCGTGGTAACGAAACCGTTAAGCTAAATAAACCATGGATTGGTGGATCATGTAACTGACGCCCAAATGCGACTTGAATACCTGACGCAGGCAGCCCTGCAAACGGCACCCAGCAAGAAAACAGACTTTTTTGTGTATTTTAACATCGGTCACGATGTCAGAACATCCCGTTAGAAAGCAAACGAAAATAAGATTTAAGATAACGAATTCTTCGAGAAGCAACTCAGGTATATAGTATAGGAAACACAGATAAGATAAGGGATCAGTAGGGAAAGCAACTTTCGTGAAACTATAGACAATAATAGTTGACATACATTGTCGGACATGTGTCCCTGAACAAAAGTATAGCTGTTTATTAATCATTTAGCATCTTATAAGCCATTTTGTTTTTCAAGATAAACATTTTAGTTATTTGAGATTATTAGACAAATCTTTGCATCCATAATACAACCTACTCTTTACGTAATCATCGTTTGAGGTTATGAACACCGTTTTTTGACAGAATGTACAAAGGATATGTCAAAGAGATATGTAGCTTTTTTAGTAGTGGGTCAAAAGACAAGTTTCAGGAAGGGAATCATCTGAGTCTTAATAACCACAATCATACATATTTTATTTGCGCAAGTATGAAAGTAAGGAGCTATGGCCTTGCAATATCTCATTTTACATGTGTATTACACCTTATTTACACCCACCCACAATAAACACACAACTTCCATTTTGGAAGGTTATTGTGGATACTGTTTGACAATACAGATAATCAGTTTGAATGAGGTCTACTTTTAACAACACAAACTATATGCCCAAATTGTTTTCAGGCTTCATGCGATAGAATTGTGACTCAGCAGCAGCATTTAAATTTTTTAGTTGATTTTGCCATTTTGACTTGCGAAAATCATAATATCTTCACCTATTATTACATAAGGTGCACATGATTTATATCAAGATAATTAGATAGGAAATGCCACTTTCTTGCATACAATGTTATGTAGAGATCTATGCAAAGACAGGCCCGCAATGTGTTAGTCACTGCCATTTCTTCTTATTCAGTCCTATTATCCTCATTTTCCGGTATTTATGGCTTTACTTGCCTTGCATCATCCATCATCATCCCTCTCATTTAGTCACTTAATCTTCTACTGTGTATTCTTCCCCCTGTCGTGTCATAGTAGTCCTTGTGATCTTGTAGTGGGACTATTCCTTTGCATGTTCCCCTTGAAGGCCTGTATGTTTTTTGACTTGTCCATTGTGTTTAGTGTCTTCTTTTTGAGATGTCAGTTTCTGTGTAGGTCTACCCCATTAGGATTGTTTGTAGATTTGCCCTGCTCCTCTGTTTCCTTGACCTTCATTACTCTAACTTCGCTTTATATATGTCAATCCCAGCATATTGACATTTGTATCACCCAGTACATTGGAGTGAATAACTGTGACATACCGGTCTATACATAAAGATAGATGTAAGAAAAGAAATGGACTCACCAAATACTTGTAGTGACGTGGATGAGATGACACAAACCAAGACAAAGAATATTAATATAATTAATCCATAGTAATATTGACCAGTATAAATCACTTACAGTTTAGTCATAGCAACAACTGTTTTCTACGCGAGTATATGAAAACTGACTACTAAGTGAAAGGACAAACTATTATGTACTCTCTACACAGGATGTGACTTGTGTATTTTATTATGCGGTACAAAAGTGAAAGCTTCTAGCAAGAGGAAATTAACTTGATTAGCATTGCCTCCATGGATGACTAATGAAAGTCATATCATGAAGTGAAACTTCTAAGTATCTAATTGATATTCAGTTCACATGGCTGACATATGTTCAACATCATTACTGACTTACTTTACTTGGCTTGTTTTATTTATGTGCAACATGATTATAGTTACTTACTGTTGACAGCAGAAATTTTATGTTATAATTGGAAATCCAACTATATTTTTATAAAATAGGCTTCTGCATTCCACTGATGAAGCGTGATTTTTAACTGTTCATCACTTTTTCCCACTTCTGAGCCACACAAGAGGCATACCATTTGTAGCAAGTAGCATTCTCACTTTACATTTTTCATGTTGTCACTCAATAATTTCTTTACCAGGATTAGAAATTTGGGTATGAAGTTTCCTCTTCAAAATCAGTCACATCAATTATATACATACTTATGTACATGATAAATTATATGTACACCTCTGTTTTCCTTGTGAGTCCTGTGGCACAAGATAATAATTTAAAAGTAAGAAAATGGGGAGATTTTGTGTTTTTAAAAAATTGCTAGGCGGGATCAAGGGGAGTGATGCTTGAAGTCATTGAGGAAAAAATGTAGCATATTATGTTCTTCGAATCTCAATTGGAAAGGCATTGAAAATTTCGCACCTTCAAAGGTGAATGAATTTTTTAAAAACTCAGTTTTTGTCTTTGGAATAGTTAATGTAATATTGTTGTTACACATTCCATGATTGTGGGATTAAAGATTAAATTTATCGTTTAGTTCCTGTATCGACTCTCCAAGTAGGCATCTTCTTACAACCTTGCATGCTCTAGTACAAGCATGATTAACAGATACCAGAACTATTTTATTTTCAAGTTTATTCAGGACAGTATGGTTTATTTACTTTTACAAGAACCATTAAAGAGTATACAAAATCAGGTGAAGACTTCAATCACAATTCTTAATTTGAGCACCCTTTCAATTTGTTTGTAACCATTGTGAGACCCTTTATAACTTCAATGCTTACCAAAGGGATGTTAGCCAAAGAAGGTTTTGAAGTAGTACTGTATTAAAAGGATAGATAGTGATTTTATTCCAAATATCTGGCCCATTTTTTGAAAAGGAATTCTGTCTTTAACTGGAGATGTGGAGGAAGTGATCATGGACATGTTTTGGGTGCCCCTCATCAACAGTGCAAATTATTATTCTCTTTTATTAAATCCATTCCATGTACCATTCTTGCTTTGTTTTGGATAGTTATGCTTGTTGTTTTTTATTTCCTTGTTTTGATTGTTCCTCCTTTCCAATGTGATTGTCAGGATTACCTCTTCCATTACCTGATGGGCATACAGGACCCCCCTTCAATTTGATCGCTATATGCAGAATCCATCAACCAGAATTTGAATGATTTGAGATATCACGATTATGGTATATTTTGTCTTGCACATTATGACTTTGTCTCTGTTACAAATGTCTTCATGATAAACCATTCAACACTTTAATATGAAACTTCTGTACTTTGAGGTGATCAATTTACCACAGGTGTAATGTACGTTATCCCCTCAAGTAGCAAAATTTGGAATTTTTTGTATGATATCATAGCTTTGCATCATATTTGAAATACACTTGAGGGTTTGTTTTGCCAGGAATGGGCCAAGGTGATGCATGTGGCAGAAACTAAAGTGCTGTAACATGGGGGTACCTTTAGAAATCCATCCAGACAAAAAGTGGGGGAGTGCCATCATTTTGTGATATTTGCATGTGCTTGATGTTTATCGCCAGAGAAAGCTCATGAAATATAAAGTTTATTGAGTCATATGATTTCCATCATTTACTTTTGTCTTTCAATCTGAAGTTCACACCAACATGATGGTCACTTAAGAAGTAGTATAAGGTTCTTCATTTGGCTAATGAAGGAAATTTTTATGCTTTGTCAATGCTTCATTATGAAACACACCTCAGAAGGAAAGTTTATAAAAACATAAGCACTCCCCGTAGCTTTTTTCTTCTCTGTTTAACGTCTTTTTCCCTGTACATGGGGATTTGATAGCACTTGCCCATATACATGGGACTTATTACTGGAGCATTGAGCACTGTTATTAAGACTGGATGCCCTTCCTGACATCACCAATGGCCCTTCCTGAGTTTGGACCCTGACCCTCTTGATTCTCTTGATCTGAAGGTCAGGAACTTATCCATTAGACCATGGCAGCACTATAGCATTGCTGATAGTATTTAGATTCTTAGTTTTACTCAAGTGGTGAGATTTCACAGTGGGTTTCTATAAGTTTTTTTTTGTTTTCATCTATCAACAACATATCAACGTAATCAGTATTCCTTTGATTGCCAGCAACTGCAGAACTAACCATCCCAGACTACATGCCATATATGCTTCTGTATGCTGTATAAAGCATTTGTATACTAGTATCATACATATTTTTATGTACTATATATCTAATATAAACAACATGTGTAATCAGTGATGTGTATCATCACACAAAGATTTTAAAAATAGAAAGTCCATGGTTAAATGTTTGCAGAATTTGATTTTATGTGTACTTGATAAGGTCCTGTATTGATCAGTGATGCTAAGACTTAAATCTTATTCACTAAGTGGAATTTTGGAGTCAAAACAGCGGCTATTGTTTTCCCATACAACAATGAAAGATCAATCTTATCTTTGATAGCTTCAAATAAGGTGATCTTTCAGTTTTTAATATCCTTTTCCAAATCTAAATTGTTTCCAGGCAATGTTAATCTTGGCTTGCACAATGCCAGGTATAGTATGCTGGCCATATTAGCAGAAGCAATTAACTAACAAAGATTCAGTAGCATACTTCCTTAATTCAAGGTCATTCTGGTAGCCATCTTGTCTGTTCTCTTTCTCCCTCTTACAATCTACACAGGTCTGTGTCCTGTATCACTGCTCTTTATTCTGTTACTTCTACAAGGCGCCAATACCAGTGCTTATGTTGTGAGCTTTTGTTATGGTAGTTCCTGACCAAGCTATCAATTTGTTAGTTTTTTCTCCATAGTGTGCTTTAGGTCAGTGCTTTTGTATGGTGGAAAGACTGGGGCATTGTTTGAGAGTGTGAAGAACATTTTGAGAAACTGTGATAGAAGGATGCTCTGATATGAGCAGCGTGCAGGTTGCTGGGAGGTGTGGAATCAGGGAGCTGGATGCAGTGTTACTCAGAGAGGACTCAGATGGTTTGGGCACGTTGAGAGAAGAGACGAAGGTGATGCGCTGGCAAGAATAAGGAACTTTGACATACTTGGTTGAAGATGGTCAGGTAGACCAAAGAAGACTTGGAGGAGGAATATGGAAGAGGATATGAGATGATTAGATATCAGAGGAGAAATAGCCCTGGACAGAGGCATCTGAAGGTCCATCATAGCCTGTCTTACCACAAAGTTCATGATTAAGAAGAGGTTAAATGGATAACTAACTGTCACATAATTTTGCATATTCATAGCTTTCATCTGTGATGTCCATTCAATTTTCTTTAGAAGCATTTTGTAAATGGCCATGCTTCACAACCAGACAATAGAACAGGAAGAAAAGTAATCTTATTATTAACTTATCTACAAGTGAAGAGTTGAAGATCTTTATTTCAACTGTTTAAAGTTAGTGCTTTAGAATGAAGAACCAAGGTACCACAAGTGCTTCACAGCATTCTTGTAATGGCTTAACTCATTGACTCTGGATGATGTGTATTTGAGTAATGCACTATTGCCTTGATAATCTCAGATGACACATATTTGCAATGTTGTCATGCCAATTCGGGATGATGCGTATTTGAGTCATGCACCTTACACTCCCCTTGTTTATTTACATTCCCTTTTTTGGCTATTAAATTTAAACCAAAGTACATTTAAATAGTTACTTTTCTCATGTATTTCCAAATATTTATGTTGCCAGTCAAAAAATTCGAGAAAATCAACCTTAAATGTTGGAAGTAGACATCAGCTGATTTTTCATCATGGCCTCTTTGGTACCACACGACTCTGACAGTAGTCAAGAGTCATTTTATGGTTTTATCGACCAAGAAATCAAGGAAGCAGAAATCAGACACCAATGGATCTTAGAGGGTGACTCTGATATTTCGATTCACGAGTTCTCTTCTTCAGAAGAAGAAGAAACCAATCATAACGTTAGTGTGGCTAGCGACAACACAACAGCAGCAGAATGGTCAACCGAAGTAAGCTCAGTAGGAATACAGGAATTTAAAGGCACTCCTGGTCCACCAATCACATTATCTGCTGAAAAGCAGGAGATTTCTTCCATCTTATATTTGACACCAGTTTGTATAAAATTATCAGTGAACAAACTAATATCTTTGCAGAACAAAGGCAAGCTGAAATGAATCATGACAGTAAGTGGGTACCAACCACAGTGGATGACATTCGTGCTTACATTAGTATTCGTATATACATGAGTATTGTCGACTTACCAAACATAAAAATGTATTGGAGCAAAGACCAATTTTGTGGGAATTTTGCAATTGCCAACATTATGCCTAAAGATCGGTTTGAGAAAATATGCCAGTACTTACATATAAATGACAAATCAAAATATAACAAGGACGACCCCAATCAAGACAACTTGCACCTAGTCAGGCCTGTCTATAACTTAGTAAAAGAAAAGTGTCTTGGTGCCTATAAGCCACATGAAGAAATGGCAATCAATGAGGCTTTGGTAGCTTTTTGGGAAGGCTATCATTTCGCCAATATCTACCTGCGAAGCCAACTAAGTATGGAATTAAAGTCTGGATTAGGGCAGACAGCATCAATGGATATGCAAACAACTTCGATATTTATATTAGCAAACCACCTGGCTGTGCCAGAGAGGTAGGACTAGGGAAAAAAGTTGTATTAAAACTAACTGAAAACCTACCCTTGGGCACCATGTCTATGTAGACAATGACTTTAATAGCCCTAGCTCACAACAGGAATTGGTATCGAGGGAAATATACTGTTGTGGACAGTAAAAGGCAATCTTAAAAGTTTGCCAAGTGAGCTCAGAAATGCTGCAAAGAGGGGGCAGGACAAAACAGATCGAAAACCCCAGCCTGGCCGTTACAGATTGTGGCAAAACAGTACAATTTTACTATCTGTATGGCAGGAACGGAAAGGTCGTCAGGCAGTAAAAGTGTTATCATGAAACACAGACCCTACTAATGCTGCATCGCAAACCTGTCAAGGACAAAGGGATGGCACAGGAGGTGACATTGATTGCCCACAACTGATAGTTCTATATAACAGATATATGAATGGTGTTGACCATAGCGGCCAACTACGAACACATACTTCGCACAGAAACTTGAGACGCTGGTGGACTAGCATCATTTGGTTTCTGGTGGACTAACATCATATGGTTTCTGGTGGACTAACATTGTATGGTTTCTGGTGGACTAACATCATATGGTTTCTGGTGGACATGGGTACAACAAACGCCTTCATCTTGATGAAGGAGTCATCATATCACTGAAACTCGAAGAATCCAACGGGAACTGTAACTCTGTGCTTGGAGAATATCTTTGTACATCTTTGTGATACTTGTTTTCAAAGTTACCATGAATAAAATGTAAAAAGTGTTATAAAGTTGTCCTGATCGGGTAATAACACTTTGTAATTCCGATGATAGTGTAACTTTTCCAGAAACTTGAAAGGTGTTGAAGTTGATCTATTTGAAATATTTGGAAGCGACCAGGCAGTCAAGGTAGACCTCTGCAAACATGTAAATTTCTTTGCTATCCTTTATCTATCTCCAGCCTAACTTGAATTGTAACCAATATACCACCATGCGTGACCTTCACACAGAGGATTTAACATCACTTAGAATATCAACCATTTACTTGAAACTACTACTTGGTAAGTGAAT
>JAAAKL020013421.1:0-12480 GCA_010016065.2 Carybdea cf. marsupialis auct. non (Linnaeus, 1758)
GAGTTCTTACCAGTATCTCCAATTTGGGGATCTTTTTATCAGATTATATTAACTTCTGTATCTGAATGATATCTTAGTTCAGGGATTTACTTAAAAACTTGTCAATGTCCAACCTTGCATGGCATGTTTTTTCTGTAAGAACAATAGGTCAAGATTCAACTATTTTTACCCCTGTGCAACACTTCACTTTCAAAGGAATTGGTCTTAGCCCATATTATCACAGAAACATCAGATTTTCCCTCTATTGTTTCCTGTTGTATATTGTGTTATTTACATTTCAATGCATTGTCAATGCCAAGAGGTAATACTGAAAATTTCAGTATTGACTTTATGGATCCACAATAATGCTACAAGCCAACAATAAGCTCCTTTGTTAAGTATTGTTCTGACTCATTGTTGCAGTCTGGCAAGCAGCTAGATTCTTATCAGATATTATCTTATGCAAATCGGCCTTTAAGCTTGTAAAGAACAATCTTCAGCCCTCTTCTAAAGTATAATATTCAGCCCTGTTTAAGTTTTAGACATATCAGCTGTTTTACCATCCACACTTTACCCTGAATTATTTCTTACTCTCCCTCAAAGACAAATTAATTGTTTAAGATATCCCAGTAACATTTGGTAACTTTTATTGTAAAGGCACCACAAGCACTGCCATTTACCTGAGAACTTCGATAAATTAAATTGCTTTGTTGCTTAAAATTTAGTGACATTGAGATTAAATCTGCTGTATCATTGGTTAAAGACAAAATGTGAGAGCCAAGCTTAGTGTCCTTTCATATCGTATGTATATGACCTCGCCTTCCCCCTTCTTGTATCTAGGGACATTTGTACTTAATGGTATTTCTATTGATCATATCTATGGAAACTCTGAGTGTGGATCTAATAAAACCAATTTAAATGAATACCTTGGCTTATATTCTGATAGTAATAGTCGTATTGTAATAAGAACCCAGAAGTGATGAATAATTTAAACTTGTTTTCTAGCTTTCGAAGTACCATACATATTTTTTTGTTTTGAATATGTGTTAGTTATGTCTTACTACAATTGTTGCCATCCCACTATCCACTCACATTATTTACATACTACTGCTACTGCCTCCATTAGTTCCATTCCCAACAGATCGATTTCTCACGTGTGTATCTCATTATGGACTCTTTTCCATTCAATAATTGTTTATCTAATGACATTTACCAGTTACACTGTGTTTCAAATTTATCAATTAACCGTATCTATATTCCTGATGATGAGGTATGGCACTATAAAAGCTAGAGAACAATATTAAATTATTCATTCCTCCTGAGCTCTTATTCCAATATGACTTTCACTACCTGATTATTAACCTGCGTATTGATATTGGATGACCTGCGTCGTCTATCCCCCTGCATAACTTAGTATTCCATTCCCTCGTCTTCATTCCAATTTTTGCGTTGGGTTGTATTCCTTTAACTTAAAGCTGTTCTTACACTTGTGTTGTTATATTCTCTTTATTTGCATGTGTGAAAAAGATCAGTTAACAGCAATTGCAAAGCACTGGTTTTATCACGGAGTTGCTATGCCAGAGAGATGTGGTGGACGAAGAAATAATGAAATAAATGAGAAAAAGAAGACAGCTGTCATGGATCATATCAAGACATTTAGATACCGACTTGAGTATAAGGAAGATATGTTCTTATCACAAAATCATGAGCAGATTTCCTACCCTTTCTATTATTCACTGTTATGTACAGCTTTAACGTAGGGATTGGAGATCCATCGATTGCTAAATTTCGGATCATCATACGAGATCCTGATTTGTCGGTCAATGTGCAGATCTTACACAATATAAATATGTTTGTTTGACTGGAGCACAAGAATAGAAAAGACAGTAACATCAACCTCAGAACTGCAACACTACTTTTGCTCAGTTTCTTGAGACAAAATGAAAAAGCAGAGCATCTTTAAGACTTTTTTCGGACTCATGCTACGGGCAAGATACGAACAGAAGCGTCCATTTTATTCACTGCGCTTTGCAAAGACAAGAATACCAAAAGCCTCGCATTGAGTGCAATCTCCCAGTACGAGGGAACAGTTTTTTTGCCTGACGATCGGGGTTTTGGCCTTATTTAACAATACATTCGGAAGAAAAACAGCATTCTTTTGCCATCTGAATACATTGAAATCATAAAAATACACGGCAAGTACATCAGTGTGGTACAGACTGGGATTACTTTGATTTTAAAGCAGCGTCAACAGACCTTTGTCGCTCTACAAGATCCTTCCAATTAAGCGTGGCAAATGCTAGGAGATTAACTGAGAAAAAATTGGTTTCAAAACAACCTACAGTGGAAAGTTTTGTCACCACAGTATACTTAAGCGTGGAAAAACATGGAAGCATTTCAAGCCTGCAAAAGTACCTATGATTAATTGCATGGACGACAATAAAAAACGATGTCTCTAAATTGATTGAGGAAATTGGAGTTAATCAGCAAGTTCGGGAATTCTATGAGGATGCGTTTTCAAAGGATAAAATAACACCCAATCTTTTCCACAAGATTTTCTTCTTAAATGTTTTGCACAATATAATCTACGGGCAGTGTTATATATCTAACAACCCGTAACTAGACAGTAACATTTGATGTAATCATGTGGCCTCGTTTTGGAGTAACACCACCTACTTTGTCAGTTATTCATGTCGTGATTTCAAGTTCAGACATTAACCTCATTACTCCGCGTTTTCCCTGATTATATCCTTTGTGGTTCCACCATGAAGCACGACATGGTGTCGGAGTTGTAAATCTGCTGTCCAGGATTCGTTGGATACCTCATTTATGGCTTTCAGTCGCCTCTTTCCTAAACTTCAACTTCGCTGCCTACACAGCTACATTCTTTCATCACACTATTTTGTGATCATCGCCTACGTTCTGTGTAAAAACGCATGAGTCAAGATGACAATAAATAGGAAACGATAATGTTACCCCCAGGCAGTTCTAGGAAGTCCAGGACGGGGGTTATGCAAGTTTACAACAACAACACAACCGGCCATTCACACACCACGACGAGTTTCCATCTCACTTCGAGAGAGCCTGAAAGAAGAACTCGATTCCCAGATCTAACAGGACATAATCACCCCAGTTACAACATCAAACGAACTGGATGAACAGTTGTGTTTGCATCACTAAACCAAACGGAAAAATTCGCCTTTAGCTCTTCGTGATCTAAATAAAGCTATCAAATGCCCTCACTATATAACCTCAACTCTAGAGGACATCCTCAGTTGGCTACTTGGTGCTTAATGGTTCAGATTTCTAGATGCTAGATCTGGATAGTGAAACATGAAGTTAGACTGGCACTTCCCTAACCACCTTCAATACTCAATTTGGACGTTACCATTTTAATTGGATGCCAAAGGGTATCTCTTTCGCAAAGACAAATTCCAGCGTGCAAAAGTTGACACATTTAAAGACATACCAATTGTGCTTGGCATTGTTGATGATCTGGTTGTAGTAGGGTTCTCTGAAGATGGAAGTGACCACGATAAAGCCCTAGAAACAGTTCTGAAAAGAGCTAGACAGAGAGGAGCACGCCTCAAGCTAGACAAGGTTTTCGTTCGAGCACTAGAAATTCCATTCTTTGGTCACTTGATTGGCAAAGATGATGTGAGGCCAGATCCTTCAAAAGTTCAAGCCATTAAAGACATGCAGCCTCCACAAGACCCCAAGGAGCTCATGCCCTTTCTTAGTCTGTTGAACTACTTACATTGCTTTTCTTTGTTACTAGCCACACTGACAGCACCTCTACGTTCATTATTCGAGGATGGAGTTGACTTTGCCCAGAGCCCTTCTCAGCTATAAAGGATGAGATAGGTGCAATAACAGCTCTCTGTTACTGTGATGTAATCAAGTTGATATATCTACTGTAGGTCTTGGTGCAGCCCTTCATCAAGATGATGCTCCAATAGCTTTTGCAAGCAAATCCCTCTGTGAAACAGAATCAATATATTCAAACATTGAGCAGGAAATGCTAGCAATTGTATTTGGTTTAAAATGGTTTCATTATTACGTCTATGGTCGCCATGCCACAGTTCATTCCGACCACAAACCACTGGAGGCCATTTCAAACCAACATCTTGCTAATTCTTCACCTCGCCTTGGAGGAATGCTACTGAAAGCACAGATATATACTTGTTTATTCAACTATAGACCGGGTAAAGATGTTCCTATCGCGAATGCCCTTTCATTTACCTCTCCCTCCACTGAAGAAGAAATTCCTGGCATTGAAATCCATGTTCATCAACCAGACATCCGGCTACATGCATTGCGTACACGCCTTGATGATGTGAGAAAGGCTACAGCTGCTGACCATACACTAAGTGCCCTTGCTGACATGATACAGAAAAGTTGGCCTCTTCAGCAAAAGGACTGTCCTGATGCTCTTACTCCCTTCTGAAACTACAGAGACGAGTTGGGTATTCAAGGCTGCCTTCTCTGGAAAGGAACTCACATCAATGTTCCCCATGCTCTACAAGACCAGTTTCTTGGACAACTTCATGCTGCTCATCAAGGTGTGGAGAAATCCAAACTTTTTCGCCCGCACAGCGATCTTTGTGGTCAGTGTAAATAAAGACATAGAGCAAATGGTTGCAAGGTGCATTGCTTGTGAACGCCACCAGACGTAGCCCCAAGACCTTGGCACTCCTTGCAGCTGACTTATTTCATTGGCTAAAACATACATTCCGACTTATTGGAAACAACTACTCCAAATTGCCCTTTATACGCAAACTAGCCTCCCTTACATCAAAGGCTACAATATCTCACCTCGGAGGAATCTTTGATGACAATGGAAAACCAGAGACAGTAATTTCCGATAACGGACCACAGTTTACAAGTGATTAATTCAAAGTCTTCTCCCGGAACTGCTGCTTCCAACGTGTTACCACATCACCTCATTTGCCTAGCTTCAACGGTTTCATTGAAAGATTAGTTGGAACCATCAAACAACTGTTTGCCAAAAGCCGCAAAACCAAATTTGCCCCCCACTTAGCAATGATAAGCTACAGGGCAACTCCCCTGTCTTCCAACAATCCCACACCTGCTGAACTTCTACCCAAACATTCCTTCAAAAAATCCAGAAGTTAAAAAGCAACTCATAAAGTCAAAAGAAACATCATCAAAAGTGTTATGACAGACAGTCACACCTATTGCCACCTCTTACTCAGTGACAAAGTGTGCATGTGCAACATCTTAACACCAAGATATGGGAACATGCAAAAGGGATTAAAGAAGCATCACAGCCGAAGATCGTACTTATTCTAGTCCAATGGAAGTCAGATGCGACGCGACGGACGGGACGTTCGCGCTGCAAAAGAACAATTCAACAAGCCTGTATCATTTCCCTTACAACCTGCCTTGTTACCTTCTTCAACTATGCAAGATTCTCATCTCCATGATGACCGACATACTTTTCAAACAAGTGATCAGTCTGATATTGATAATAAGCAAAGTACTTATACATGTGAACTACGCTGCTCAAATAGAACTATTAAACCACCAAAGAGACTGGACTTGTAATTTGCAAATACCTCATTTTACAGATTCTTACTTGAAATTGTATTTGTATGAACACTGTCTTATCTATACACGAAGGGGGATGTTATATATCTAACCGCACATAACTAAACAGCAACACTTGATGTAATCGTATAGCTTCATTTGGGAGTGACACCACTGACTTTGTCAGTTTTACATATCGTGAGTTCAAGTTTATAAGCCCTATTTTCATCCTGAGCTATTCATTGCTCCCGTGATAATTGCTATTGACTTTGTTTCTGGAGATGTCTGTTGAAGGAGTTTGGGCTTCAGCTCTCCCAGCTTGCAATCGACAGGAAAGTAGCCATGCATTCTACTTCTTGCGATTGTTCGCCTGATGTCATCAGCGTTAGTCAATCTAAGATTATGGAAAGCTTGCTTCTTGAATCAACATGACAATGACTAGGAAACCATCGTGTTGTTACAACTTCGAATATTGATGATTACTTCCAGGACAGATTTGTAAAATCATAACTTTTTCTTTAAAAAGGGTGTACAGTTATCCTCACGAGGGACAGACGATATCTCCTGTTGATTTTGTAGTTGTCTATGAGGGTTTACCAGCAGGCTTGGAATTTGATACCAAAACATTTATCTATTGGAGGAACTCTGATTGCTCGAACAGTTCCTCAGTCAGCCATTCTGAATTTACATCATTTTTGATTTATGAAACCAATGAAATTTTGCCAAAATCCTCTTCTGTGGAGGAAAGATCGATTCCTTAAAGGCCCCATGAATATTAGCATTGCCATGGAGTGGTATCAATAAAAGAAGGGGAGTCGTTGCCTCTTTGAAATTATGATGTTATCTGCACGTCTCCATGATAATATTTTGGAATTTCGATCGCGTTTCTTGGGTACAAGTAGTGTGTCAATCGCAAAAATATCGCGCATGAAAAAAAGGTATTGGAGTTTTAGAAGCATTTGCATTCAATACTAGAATATTCTGTTTATTGTTCTTGAAATTTGATCACTATACACAAGAAAAGAACTTCTTCCCTAACCTCATAATTGGAGGTTAAAGGGGCCTTTGGTAGATGGAGATATATTCTGTACCCTAAAATCTGTTAAATTCTGGGCACTGCAGGAGCAGCGACTAACGTCAAGCTAGGGCACTGTGCTGCTAGAAATGTGGTGGTTTATTGGTCATTGCTACGACCAAAGGCCAAGGACTGAGTCAACTCAATTCATTAAGTGTAAGTCGCCGTTCGCAGTGACGTTTGAGGTGCTAGCTTTTCAAGGCAGGGCTAACAATAGGCAAAGGAATTTAAAGGGAGAGAAGTTTCTTCAATCCACCAACGGAAGCCAACGGCAAACCACTGTTGTGATAATGCCTAGTAACCATGGATGCACACCAAGAGTTACAATCGAGATAAAGAGCGTAAAAGTGATCCTTGGTTATCAAATCTGGACCCCTCGGTTGGTAGGGAGCATTTTCGGAACAGGGAACATGGTCAGCACAGGACTCTTCGTAATTTAAAAATGTAAGAATATGAACAGAATGAGAATACATATACTTGGAATCAGCAAAGTGGGATAAAACCTGAACTCAGTGGATTGAAGACAAATGACATTCATTTATTCTGGAGTAGGAAAACATCAGTTAGGAGTACGAGTAATGCTAGATGAAAACGGATTGCACTTTTTCATGGGTTACTGGTCAATATCAGGCAGAGTTTTACTGGCTAAATTGAAGGGAATTTCATTGCAATTCTTAACAATGCAGGTAAAAAACCAACAGCGTTCAAAAGAAGATGGATACCTTTTGCTATTGAAGAGAGGCGATCAACATAGAAAACAGCATTCCAATGTACGTTGAATTGAGCAGGGAACTAAAAAGCAATGCAGAGAAGACGAAAGTAATCGCTAAATTGTGAACAGATTGAAAGATTGAAGTTATTGTAGCCAAAGAAACGGCATCTCCAAGTTCAAAGAATAGCCGGGAAAAGAAGCATTTGTACAGCAAGTTGATGTCTGAAAGCACAAAACGGAACCATTTTCATGCAAAAGGAAAAAGTGATGGAAAGGGTGGCATGACCACATAGGAGCATTGTGTGACTCAGAAGACATGGGAAAGGAAATATGAGAACATTACCACAAATTCTAACCTATGAAGTAATGCAAGCACTTGGAAGGATGAAGAGAAATGAAGCCACAGAAGCACGTACGTATTTATGTATGTATTTATGTATTTATTTGTTTGCCATAATAAAAAAAGCAATTAAATAATGTTCATTAAAATAACATTGACCAAGCTTAACAGTTACAATAATATGTCAAAAGATAAAACCTAATTCTAGTAAAAACAACACAATTTATAATGGCAGGGATAACATTAAATATCTGGAAACACCCACCATGTGCGACTGTTATATCGGCCATTGACCACTAGGAACCTATGCTCGCTGATGCCATGAACGAAATATTTGATAGTGGTACCGTCCCAGAAGAGATAAACAGTTATATCTTCATCGTTCTTCCCAAGGGCCATAGTGTGTTCGAGCTTTTATTACACGGAACAGTACGTTTAATAAAGCATGTGACTAACACACTTCTCAGAATACTATTTACTTGAGTCAGGAACAAAATCGGTTTTGGAAATAGGGAAGAGCAATGTGGATTTGTGTGTGTGATAGAAACAATAGAAAGTTTCTATTTAGTAGTGCTAAATGTGCTGACATAAAGTTCACTATAAGTACTGTTATCTGTTTACCAGCTTCATCGACTCTGCGAAAGCTTTTCATAAAGTTTAACAACAACAGATGTTTGAGATACTGCAACTAGACAGGAATAGATGCAAAGATCTGCAGATCTTAAGATATCTAAGAACGATCTGAAACAGTCTCTCTAAAATCGTCAGCTATAGGAGATATAAAAATATGATGGAGTGCAATTTGCTACTATTTCCATCTATCACGTAGATTGGACTAGTTTTGGTCCCTCTATAAATCATCTGCTGTAGGAGATTTAAAAACATAATGGAGCACGTGCATATATACGGGAGTACATACTTACAGACGTAGGTACTGCGTACGCACAGGTTCACAGAGAGAAAGGCGGAGCACTCTGAAGGGAGCTAAAGTCATATCATACTTGCACGAACGTTAAGAAAGCAGAAGAGGGTTTTTTGGTAGTCTACCCAATCGTTGCATACTCATGATACCACCATGGATCATACATTAATTTAGAGTGTCCTTGAAATATTAAAAAGCCAGACTACTTAATGATTTAAGCCTCTGATTTCTAGACGCGATGCTGTGAATTACTGCTTGATCTTTGAATCCAGTACTTTAGCTCAATGCCATTCCTCCTGCTGTGTTAGGGGTTTCTTACTATTAGTCGAGAACGGACAGCATACGTAAAGAGTTCATTGCTGGAAGCTTTGGTTTTATTTATGTAGTAGTAGCAGCTGAACTCCTTTTGAGCAGTATTTTCCACGCCTAAAGCTCACACCGCCGTTGGTGAAAATCTTAGATCAGACAGGCTTACTGACTACATTTCTATACTGTGTCTGCAGGCAGTTGATATTGTTAAGGGCAAACTTGAAAGAGCATTGAAAAGTAGTAAAGAGATGGGACCTTCTAAATCTAACTCATGCTGGAACCTTCCCCCATAGCAAAGCTTTCTCATGAGTGTAACGTAAATGTTAAATTGTCGCATTCGTTCCTGTATATGAAATAATGGGAGTAGCTATGTGTGGACGAGAACACTAGCATTAAGTGACGCAATTAACCAAATGAATGAAAATGTTTTCAGGAAAATTATGTACTGGGCCGATTATGAAATTTGACATTTGAGCATGAAAGCTCGTCTCTTATCTCATAAAGCAGATTTAGCAGACCATGTAAATGGACGAAAATAAAAAGAACTGACAAGCTATCATAATGCTTAGCCGTAACAAAAGGGAAAGGAAACGATCCAAAGCCATGGGAATATTTCCAAGGAGAAGGGGGGCGCAAACCCCAAAACGTAACATAGAGAATTGGACCCTGTCTTTATGGCATCTGCAAGCATGAAAGGAGGCCGTCAGAGATGTATTATCATCAAACCATGGGATCCATTGTTTATTTTGAAGGCATGAGGGTATGAAAATTGGCCATTTTGTCGACATGATAAATATATTGACCCTGTGCAAAGCTGAAGGAGTTACTATGCTGTTTCGAGGGCAAGACTGCCATGAACTCCTTGGTCGCGGTCCCGAAAAGGAAGCAAAAGAAATGCGTTGAGCATTACACTTTTCCAACAGCCCATATGGTTGGCAAAATGATCTCTCCATTGTTAAATATTCTAAATACCTAAATCTGATCTCTAAAAAAGACTAGGTCGAGCTACCTATTGTTTCCAACAGCGAAAAAATGTAGTCGCGGGTACTGATCCCCATTAGTTTAAATAGCGATCGCAAAGCTTTGCGATGGGGACCGAAATGGCGTCCAACGACTGACGTCACTTTTAGACGGAAAATGCTCGATCCAGTCTTTTTTAGAGATCAGTGAGGTAAAGTCGGCAAATCACATTTTAATAGAGGAAACATGATTCATTTATTCTGTAAACGCTTACGTAATTGTGCTGCAAAGTTCGTCAGCATCTTCATCGTCGTATATTAATGCCACTCCCACGTGGAGGAAAATGTTTTTGTACTGTTACCTCTGTTTTCCATATTTTGCAAGCTTTGTCCTTCTGCAGTCATGGTATTAGGTAAGATTATCTCTGCATCTTGTCCTTTCTCTTCCTCTCTTGCTTTGTTGGGTATTCCCCTTGTAAGATCTAGTAAGGGGATTCCTATCATGATGCATTCCATGATGCTTTGCAACAGCATGTCAGCTCTTCACAATATGGCTTCAGAAGATTCATCCTCAATGCTTGCTTTTTATATCAGTATAATCCTAGCGTTATACGTAGTTTTATATGCATACTTTTAATAGTTTTATAAACATATTAATAGCTTCTATTTAATTGACGTGGTGGCCCATCTGTTATCCTAGAGTCGCCCGGTGTGGCCAGCCCGACTGTGATTCAGCCTCTTGATTATCAGTGACATGTTATTTAACCCCAGTTCTGCCGTTGTCACCAGTTGGCCTTTATTTCGCGCAGACCATTTTTTAGTATGAGATATACTTTCTATCTTTCCTTAATCTACATTTACTATGTTCTTATGTTACGCGATAAGTGTCCATGTCTCAAATTGGATCTCAATACAAGTGTGATGTGGTCTTTTTCTTATGATTCTTGCTATGATTTCAAATTTTCAATTGGCTGCTCAACCAAGATTTATTTTCCTATAATTTTGAGACGAGATCGCTTTTTGTTGTCGGTGTATTTGTAAGCTTAATATAGTTGTCTACCCCATCTACATTTTGAACAGCAACGAGTGAGCTACGGTGAATACTAGTCACTAGATTATCACGTAACTTAGCCTGACTCTGCCATCTGTAAGTGGTAGATATTGCTTCGTACTACACTTTGTTCGTGGCTATGGTAGAAGCTCACGTACCCCGACATTGAATTGTTTACCTACGTATGTTATACAGGTTGGCGTATCGAAGATCATTGCTGTCTCAGAATTCGTCAGTGATTTTCAAAGCATCTTGGACCTTTCAAAGAGGTAAATAATCTTAAGCAAAATAAACTTTAAATAGCAACTGTGTGACAGTATTAGAGAGAAATGTTCCCGCGAGGAGAGTATAATTCGCAAGATAGGACAATCATGTCTCATGAAAGAGTAATTTTCCACAACAGTTACGTCACGGGTCTGACTGCTTCATATTGGAAGTATACGAATGCAGTAATTTGAAAGACATTCTGTTGCCTGTAATATGTAGTTATTTGCTATGACGGAAACAATCGAGTTGTTGCAGCGTTTTATTGTTAACTGTAAAATATGCCAAATTTAATCTGACTGGTATGATATTTAGAGGATAGTAGTGGATAAAATGACTCCAACCACTTTCACAACTGTTCCAAAGCAGTAACATCTTCAACAGTTACGGGGTCAATCATCTTGAGCCAATTCCGAAAAGGTGGTTTACCGAAGGGAAGTTTCTCCCGGGGGGTAACTTTTTTGCAATCATTTTTTTCACGCGGGCACCATTTATTTGGAAGTACTTATTTCTAACAACAATGTAAAGTAGCAGTAAGGGTTTATTAACAATATGGACAAGATCGTTTCGTATTATGTAAATTTCACTCCATGTACATTTCCTTGTTACTCCTTTTATCCATGTATTAAAAAAGGGAAGAAGAGTATTTTAGTTTCAAGTACTCCTTAGAAACTAAATGTCATTCATTTATTTCATGTCGTCATAGGTACCCAGATTTGGTGTTCCCTGCATTCGGTGTCCATCCAGTTCAGGTAAGTAAGGAAGCAGATCAGCTACCTGCTGATAAGGAACCATGTTTTAACCTTCGTGCATTGGAGTTTAGAAACCACTTCATTGTTGTTATGGACTGGTTGCGACTAGTCATCTTTGTTTTCGAACCCTGGCCCTCATGCGTTTTGCCAAACCCAACAAAAGAACCAAATTTAAAAGAAAGTATTTCTTTTATTTCCTATCGATTTTAAAATTATTTAAGGCCTGTTTTCAAGACGAGTCAACTCATGATCATGAATTCAATAAGCTAGGGATCAAATCTTCTATTTTCACACGAAACATTACACATATTACGTACGATTGTGCAATCCTAGGTGGATACCTGTTTCAAATCGTCTCTTCTTGATAACTCGCATACTACATAAAATAGTATTAACCTCACAGTTCCAGTTTGCTAACTGTAATGGAAGACGTATACGCGACTTCCGCACAAAGGCTCTGTTTCTAAATATAATCTGTGACGTCACAGAGTGCCACGAGGACCGGGCAAACATTTGAGATTTTGAGCACGTTCGTGAAGGAAAGTAACAGGCAGTGAATTCGTCTCT
>JAAAKL020013422.1:0-12479 GCA_010016065.2 Carybdea cf. marsupialis auct. non (Linnaeus, 1758)
GGGAGCTTTTGGCACATTTGAGGGAGGCGTACCGATAGGTTGTGAACGTATCAGCAATTTACGAGTTGCCGATAACACTACGCCCCTGTGTTCAAGTAGGGAGGAGCTACTTTCACCACAGATAGTAGAACAAATGATAGAATCTGTCATAGAATCTGCGCTTTCGCTAGTCAAGAAAGTGAGAGATACCAGCATAGATAAGAGTCTGCTCAAAATTGATGATGGTAGATAATTTTCAGGGGACAAAAAGTAGATTTCATTCTAGATTGACGAAATCGAAAAATGTATGTATCTAGACTCAATAGTTTCTCATCAGGGAAAAAAAACAAGAAGTGAGACGCCAAATTGCGATAGGAAAACAGGGTAGTTAGTACTACCCTGAAGCTTAAAATACTTTGTTACGTTGTATTCTACACGGTTACGTATGGATGCGAAACGTGTACACGGACTGCAATATCTTTTTTACAATAAAAGAAAGGAATAAAAAAAATAGATATTTATTACTTTGATAGAAATTCTCTTTTCTTTTAATTAAAAATTAACTTAGACAAGCTTTGAAGTCTACAATGAGACGTCTTGAGAAAGATTGGGTAGTCAAGAGAACTGGCTCAGCTATAGTTTTGACTGTCAAAATTTAATCTTAAAGATATATATTATTGTAAGCATTGTACGTCTATCAGAACCTAGCCTAGATAATTTGTTTTAGCATAAGAGTATAAAACTATTGTTTAACAGTGTTGACAGATTTTCGGATAATTTTATATCGAATTCAGATGTTCTCATCCCTTTCATGCTGAATGAAATCAAGTGGAGAATTTGCTATTAGTTCAAGCATACGCAATCCTTTAGCATGGAAATGACATTGGTTTGTTTTCACCGCATGGGTTTTTGCCTGAGCAATTTGTACTCCCACTTATTATATTCAGTCAGGTGCTCCATATTAGGTATATAAGCTAAGGGGTTTCCTACATAAGGTGTTAAAATTCTAAAAAGACTTATAGTCGATCACTCTAGATCAAACTTTGTGCGTATCGATTGTACACTTAAAATATATGAGATACGTAACCTTCTAGAGGACAAACTCCCATGGCCGCTAAAGGTAGCAGCACTCACAACGTCTATGATGTGACGCCTTCAATACTTTTGCCATGATGCCTTCATGAATGAATTAATATGGAACCTTAACAAGACCGATTTTTTAATAAGTGCTAAAAGTATATGTTAGGGCAGGTGCTCTATTGATTAAACAATCATCATGGAAAGAACCCTGTATGCTAAGTTTTGTTGAACAGCCCAAAGTGGTGTGACGAGTACTTAAATGATAATTGTCTTGGATGCATCTATTCGGAAAACGTTCCATACACTTCGACAATCCTACTGCAGAATTACACCTTGCTGTTGTATAAGCTCCCTGCCAGACGTTTATAGCTTCAGTAATGCGTGACACATACGAAATTCTTGAAAGTGCATGACATCGCAATGGCATTTGACTTAATTGGCCATAAACATGCGTACTCTGATGTTAAATCTTGACTTGTCAGTTGAAGTTTAAGTAATAAATATCCTTCTAGTCATTTTTTGTTCTATCAGAAAATAAAATTATTATTCACAAGATTGGAAAGATAGTATCGTAAGATAATGATACCAATGCCATCAAAGTTAGCCCTTCTAAATGATTCCTTGGCGGCAGTTATGAATTGAACTGCTGGGAGTTATTCCCTTGTCTGATACCTTAATGTATTTTAGAATCTTAAGTCTGACGTCCATTGGGCGACTTATTAAGCGCTCACACTCAGCGATTGCATCTCGAATACCAGTGTTCATTCTTCAACTGCAATTGATCACGTCCATCTCTAGGCTTGGGGCGCCAAAATTAAGTTCAGTACCCAGGTAAATAGGCATTCTTTTGATCTTCTGTACTTGTTAAAGCGGCAAAAAAAGAAAAGAAAAGCCTAAGAAAGAACATGGACGAGAAAGTTTCTGGGTGCTTTCATGTCCTTTTTGCCTAAAGATTATTTGCTCAATCTATGAAGGGTGTTGAATACGGTGAACTTTGGTGCTCGAGGCGAATATGTACAACGTAATTGTCCATCATAAGAAGCATGCGAGCATGCGTCAGAGAAGTGATCACAGGCGCAAGGGCGAACGCCTAGTAGAGATCAACATTTCATGTCTCTTCGTTGTATAATGCTATCACACTAATATTGACCTCTGAAGATCTGGCTTTCAAAGTGCAGACTTCCACTTTCTTAGGGGCCTTAGGGCTTCATGTATTTTTACACTTTTCCACCTATATCACATCAATTTCATATTATATTAACACCGCTTTACTAATATGATAGGGTCTCTTCTCCTGTGACCTTCTCCTTAGCTAAATGCCGACTTTTATATTTACAACACTACAAACGACCACTTCAGATAACACATGTTGGCTGCCCTTCATGGCAAAATGAGTATTTGTCAGTCCGATACTTATAGATATCCTTTCAATAACTCAATATTTACTATTTGGGGTTTTTCAAGACCTAACTGACTTTACTTCGAGAATAAATGTTTCTGATGGTCAGAAAAGAAATACGAATACGAATAATAGACAACTTGCGTGCTCGTGTCCATCAGCCTCATTCCCCACGTTATTACAACGATCTGCGCCCATGTCTATATCCTTAAAAATTCCCAGTGCCCTTGACCAACTGTCAAGTTCAAAGTATCCAAGGGTTACTATGCTTACTACGGGTAACATCACACATGTTAAAAATATATATACAAAATACAAAACAACTGATATACTACAAAAATAGCTGAAGAAAACAAACTTCGCCCAATCATCATGTTGCTACTTTTCATAACGCCCAAAGAAATAACTGAACTTTATCACAGGAATAGACCCTACACTTCTTAGCACAGACCCACTAGCCCTCTCCTACTTAACAAAACACCCACAGAAATAACTGTTATATTTTAAGGAAATGGGCTGAAGACCTGCCAGCCTTCCGTAGGAATTAGGCAATCGTGTGTTTCCGAAGGAGAGCCTTCTTGATTCGTGATTTTATATACTGAGCAACATCAAAAGTGTTTTTAAGACTTTCTTGATAATAAAGCCGTCATGACTTGCACTTAAAACTATTGTTGAACAAAATGTACTGTTTACATGGCGTTCAATCGTTCAGATATTGCTTTGATGTAGTAAAAAAATAAGTTGCCTTGACAACACCTTTTTCAACGTCATCACCTGAGTACCCTATTGAGAAAGAATTCGAAGATCTTACTTAGTGAAATGTTACATGGTGGCATTAAAAACTTTGTACGATTGAAAAGAAGTAATCTGATATTGCAAAACGGACCCAACACTTTGCTGTTGGTTTGCTTTATGAGTATAGCGTGCTGGCAAAATGAATTTACTTCGTGGGCCCCAGGTTTTAGAACCGCTTGTCGCATATTTTGACGGTGGTGTGTCATACTTATATCGTAATCATCTCCGTCATTTGATTCAGGTGTTCATCAATTATGTGTTACTTGTCACGTATACTTCCTTACATGCGCAATACTTCATTGGATGATTTTATTATTTGCTGTTTGTACAGCATATTGATCCTATTGTATGTGATACATTCAGAGGGCGTGGATTACATCGAGTTGCTAATTTAGTGACTTGTTTATACAAGATTACAACTTGATCTTCTTGTTATAATTTTCTATACAAAGCCCCCGGTCGTAGTGTCTGCCTACTGTTTTTCTTTCATTTTTGGATTGCAGATTGTTTTGTTTTACATTTATAGGCGTAGTTTATAATGATTTTTTCTATTGGGGATCTCTCTGTTGAAGAGAAATGCAGCTGGAGTACGTACTATCACTAGGTGAGGTCCTGCAAGATATTGGCTCAACATGTTCACTTGCTTAAGGAGCACTTGCTAAAAGCTTTCCTCTATGGTCATCAACATGGTATAAGTATTGTGAGAGTGTGGTGAGCTCCACCCCCAAGTTCCTTCAGGGCATTAGAATTCAGCTGGGGGTAAAGAGGCATAAGTTATCAGACGTCGATAGCCAACCATGAGCTGCAAACAGGATATCGAAACAACGAAAAATACATACAAAGTCAGCAAACTTGAAGAGTGTACGCCCACTGGTAACTAAAGAAGTAGTCTGAAAGGGGGAACTATTGCTTCACCAGTGGCAAAGACCAAAAGAACGTCGATAGCAAGTACGCCTTATGGATACCCAGGACCAAGGATGGACATAAGTAACTCAGGGGCTTCTATTGACAAAGTACTTAGTTACGAATAGTAGTCTTAGACAATGTAAGGCCACATACCTCATGTACATTATTTACACCTACACCTTAGCATGGTCTCAATGAATGTAAGACATTGTTACTTGATACAGGGATTTGAAATAATCATACAAATCCGATGTAGAGGAATATTTCTCATGCAGGATAGCTAATATTATTTGATAGAGAAAATGTAGGAAGTTTGTCAATGTTTGTTGAAGGTAGGAAAGAAGATGAGATCTCTTGCAGTAGTTGTCTCTGTAGTTGTTGTGGTTTGTATTTTTGTATTACGAAGAAGCTATTCAAGATCATGAATGTAGTAGTAGACAAGCAGAACTATCACGACTAGCTGATTCAGAAAGTTCGTTGATGGTACAGAACAATAAAACTGCATGAACTAGCGAATATTCATTTTAGAACTTAAGAGCTGTTTTCGTCTGACAACCCTGAGAATACAAAATCTTCAGAATATGCTGATATGTGCATATTATATATGCATATTCCAACGAGTCGGTGAATTAGCCTTACAAGAACTTGACTAAACACAAAACCGATTATTATATGTGAAATAATAATATGTAAGCAGGACCTGGACAATCTTTGATACAAGTGAGGTGCGACATTGCTGACCATTTGACCCTGAGGAACAGGTAGCTAGTGTCAAGCTCACTGATATTATCCAACTTGGAACCATCTTTAAAAGTATTGACTTACACTTGCAATTGAACGTGCAATGGATAAAAATGATCTTCGTAAGGGGACGTTCGATCAATTTCTGATAATGTAAGAATAAGGAAAGAGATAGTCACATTTTAGGCTGATAAAAAAGTGCGAAACTCCCCCTGCTTTACATATGCACTGTGAAGATAGTAACTTTCTATCATGGGCTACGTACTTGTATAGAAAGTGTGCTGTCTCCCTCTTTCTCGTGGACTGGTAACACATAGCCTTCACACTAATTTCCTGCTCTCAGACATCAAATTTTATATTGTGAACACAACCCTGTACGTGGAAATTTTGATCAATTTCCAACTAGTTATTTCGATCCAGGTAAATTAAGATCGACTAGAAATTTAAACGCTGCTAGTTGTCTTTTTGCAATCACGTTTATCTAAAGGAGCAATTTTCTTAGAGTGATTCGTTGGCAAGTGTTGTTAAGGGGTCCAAGGCATCGAGATCGGTGTATTGAAGCAGGTAGTAGATAATAAAAGATGAAAGATGATGCTTTTGTAAACAAGTCCTCTGAAACGCTCTAAATCTATAATTGTATCCTACATCGGACAAACATTGAGATTGCAAGCTTAGAAAGATCCGGTTATGGTGTTTCCTTAAACTAATGTTAGAAAGCTATTAATTAAATCCCACTGAGACGGAAGGGGTGAATAAAGAGCTAAAGTAACGCTAAACGTCAGTCGGTTTAAATCAGACTTTGTAAAAATGAAACAAACATGCTGCCATAATTTGAAGGAGCTAATAATAAATCTATCTGAACTGATTTATATTCTTGAAGGAAGACAAGGTGTTTTTCAAAGCCGACACTGAGTGATGATTTCACAGAACATAAAAGAAGGGATGTGATATGTCTCTATCGAATCTCCACGTGGAAAAAGCGAGAGATCATGGCCAGGGGAGGAAATACATGGGTGTGAATCTGGGAAGCCTCGTAGGACTGTTCAGTCCAGTCAAGTCAAGTAAATGAAAATAATTCTGATAGTTCATGTACAATAAACAGGACCGATTACAATGTTAGTAACGTCGTCACATTGTTATTCATAAAAGAAAACAAAGAAGGTAAGTTAGATTTGTTTTGACTTTGAACGGAAAGAGTTAGCAATAAACCACTTGTTCGTAGATACCTGGGTGGAAAAGTAGCGTCAAAGAGGTATATTTCAGCTTTACATTTAGGGCTATACTCACGCCAAACTTCAACTGACTTTTAACGCATAATTTTTGCTACTGCCTATCTAACTACTACTTTTGTGTGGTAAAATAACTGGGAGTACTTACGCATGCTAACAGAGAGATTTTCACCTGTATCCTCGTTGCTATCGTGCATTAAACATCCCTTTAAAGCAAGGTGCGTTGCCCAGTTTTGTGCAGCACTTTGTAGCTTGGAAGAAACAGTCAACGGTGGAGCAGCGTGTTTTTCTCGATATTGGTTATGAGCGTTCAGTACATCCTCTATGAAGTTTTCCATGTTCCCCAGCTAATCGCTAGGTTGACTTGCCAATCCTTATGGTTTAAAAGGTGGCTAACGGTCTTAAATTGCAACCTCAGTATAAAATCGCTTTAAAAGAGCCATAGTGGGAGTACTCATTGTGAGATGTATTAGTCTATTGCGAACAACCTTTAAAGATTATATTAGAGGGGAAAAAGGATTTAGCGGAAGAAAGCACATTACACTGATGGCTTTAAAACCGATAACTGGCGCGTGGTGATCAATGTAACTGCCCACGAAGAGAACGGTAGGAACTATGTCTCACCACCTAATTCAGTGTCTTTCCAAAAGTATCAGTGACTACTTTTTGTTGTTTTGAGATGGTTTCTGTGATACTTTACCTTGCATCCTAAATTTTCTCTTTTGTACGAGAGTGCTACTTTAGTGGTTTACCTCAACAAGATTCTAAGGCGTCATGCAGTGCGTAAGTCAAAAATTAAATGAAAGAGTCATTGGATTCCCTTTTCAAAACATATATTATCCAAATAGCCAAATACAAGTGGTAGGTCATTTTTAACAAAGACTAGCTTTATTACAAACGATTCTACGAAAAGGCAATAAAAATTTTTAAAATGCAACACATCGTTCCGTGGAAAAAATTAGATTACGGGAAGGCTAGCTTCACATAAATAAGGTGAAAACTATGAAAGTGAAGGAGAAGGTAATTGGGAACAAATGTGGCACTTAGACGGGGATATAGTAGTTACCTACTAAGATTGGATAGCAAAGATTAGAGGAGGACTAGAATAATACTAGAGTAGCAAAAGAAAAGGGTAAAATAGAACCTGAAAAACAGGAATTAAAGATTCAAGTAGAGTCAGAAAAAATTTAAGTATTAAAGGAGAAGATGTGTATTCAGAGAGAAATATAAGTAAAAGGAAAGAAAGAAAGTAAGGAAGAGAAAAGAAGTTCAAAAGTGGAAAAAATGAAGATAAAATAGTTACAGGATCATGAAAACCAAATATCAATTGTTTAGACAGGGTAATGAGTATATTGAAGCAATGTTGCAAGTAGGCTTTGGGGTTGGTACTAACAAGGTGAGAGAAGTAGCTATGTCTGGAAAACATTGCTTCTCCAAACAACAAGCATTAAGAGGGTTACTTGGGGGTGGAGTTCCTTAGGGAGTGATCCTATGACACAACAATACAAACATTTTGTCATACCAAGTAGGTTAGTGATTCGTCCTGTGATATTGGTGGGTAGATGCTTCCGTTACACAGATATAGTAGTTATTATAACTTGGATGTTACCTCCGAGGATGGTCAAGTTTTCATAATAAGCCCATACGTCTTCATATCGTTTTAAGTACAAAAGACATGGTCATGTCATGTCATACCCAAGAGGTTACGCTGTGACAACTTTTATTAATTTTGTTACTGTACTACGCCCTCGTACAAAACTCTCTGATAGAAATGGATCAAAAATGAAAGAAGGAAAATTCGTTCCGAAATCATATTTAAATTGTCCGTAAAGTGATAATTTCACAAACTACAGGCGCAAAATCTCATAAATGGGTTATGGATTGCATCTATATTGGGTCCAAGCTTACAATCCTAGCCATGCATCCATGGGTTTAGTATTCAGGAAAATGATTACAAAGTGCTTGCTATATTTGCCGTGTCATAACCTCAACCCCATACGTTAACAAGTACAATTGCAATAATAAGGCTGAAATATATATCCACAAAGGCTAAGAGGGGAAATATCTATATTTGCTTCCAGGAATTGATATAAGAAAGGATATGGTAAGATTTCACTTCTTATAGTAATCTGGTATGTTATGCGATTGACCAAAACCGCTCCTTTGCATGTAGTAACAATAAAACATCGTGATAAATTCAATTAAGCATAATGCAGATATATCATATCTTCCATTATCATTATAAATTATTATAAATAATGCAATCGAAATGCCAGAAGAGAAGAAGAATTTTTAAAATTTTATCAGTAAAGAATATAAACGTTCAAGGAACATGATTTTACGATGACTGGCTACATTTCTGTTCACACCTTGTCGTACTTATAAATAACTACACCTAAGAGGTGAAGCAAAAATAGCTAGCTAGGGGATATCAAAATTATCCATGGCCTGAAAGGATTGTTTTATAAGCTTAAAGGTCACTAGGGTAGATAAATAGGGAAGAAGATTTGCAGTTGAAACTTTTCATATGTTGTCATCAGTAAAGTATATCAGTACAGAGTAGCGATAGGGATTCCTATCAGTATGCTGTGCAACGCCTCGTATGTTAACTTTAAAATACTTCTTCTCCTCTGCCATTAAAGAAAAACTTAATTATCCTATCTTGCTTTTGCAGATTTGACAATTTGAGTGCTGTGAACTATTTGAGTCAAAAGTTTAAACAAAATTTTCCATGGTAGCTTCCAGATTTCAACAGTTTTTTAGCAGATACATGGCTTGACGTTCTGAGGGAATTCTCGTAAATTGTTTCCGGATGGGAAATACTTTACAACCACATAGATCTTTCCATCCTTGGCTGTAGCTCTACCGACTCCGATTTCCTTAGATGAGAACCAAACCATTTGACTGAAGTGGCCAGCTCCTGACGAATATGATGGGTTACTAAAGTTGAATTTTCTTACTTCTTGGTACCATCTGTCGGCAATAGCACATCCATGACAACTGTCGCCAGCTACAATATAAAATTTGAGAAAAGAATTTCAGATGGAGATAGCCTGTTTGTATATTTACATTTTTGGGAATTAAATTTAATACTTACTGTATTAAGAAAAGATAGGTATTTTACAGGGAACGGCTCTTGCTTTGGCCGTGCAAGTGTGAAAGTCTATGAGTTAACTTTCAGTTAGCGATGATAATTATCTTTTAAACTTTAATGGCATTTGTTTCTATTCGGTTGTTTTAAAGTCTATTACCGTTTTCAGGATTGATTCATAAGTTCCTCTTTATTCTATTCTCTCTTCTTCAGAAAGAAAACGTTGTTTTCATGCGCAATCCTCTATGCCAAACATGACGTCTCAGGTAATCATCCATCATGGAAATCTTTAGGTCTTTCTTTAATTAGCCTTATCCTGGCTGGGATTGTAGAGATTCCCAAGACTGGTTGTGTATATGGGTTAACAGTCTCTGGGTATTTTTTATGCTGTTAGATTGGTAACTATTTTCCATTTACGTATAAAAACTGAAAGGCGGGAATGTTCATTTATCTACTAAATATAAAAATATTCTTCTTGAAATTGAAAATGATGGCCTAAATGTGACAAATACGTAAATACGGTTCAACAATCCATTGCTGCAATACAGCTCGCTATCAAAACATAGTATAAGCTTGTGTTTTAGGCTAAAAAGGTAATGGGTATAGAACTGAGTGTCATGAAGTATAATACATACAATTTGGATGATTTGTGGCAAAACGTTTTGTCTGGAGATCTTTTATGTTATTTGTGGGTCACTCTTTGTAGGGAGGTTATTTATGACATCATCATTAGGAACTATTTTTAAAAAGGTGATAAAGACTGAGAACTGTAACTGAACAAAAATGTTTGGATTGTTATTAAGATCATACTTAGATCAAGTAACTAGTAAGAGACAAGAACATACCTTCCTACTATCCCTTCTACTAAATGTAGCGTAGAGATAAATTTCACTACTTCAATATCTGCATTTGGACGTATACCTCTTGGATTTTGCAGAAACCGTCCATTTGCACATGCTAGTCGGCTTCACAATCACGGAAAAGTTAGGAGACTAATTGCTTTTATGTGTTTTATTTGTAGACATAATAACTAAACGGGAGAGTATCTAGGGAGTGCATTTCAAGGTTTGGTGTCTTTCCAATTTTGATTACAGTTAGCATTGATAACTTCCGAAAGGCATGGTGTTTAGCACAATAAGTTCTCACTCTGAGTCAATAGGGAATACGTCCTCCGTCATGTGTCTGATTCTAATCTTACTGTATTTATACCCTGCCCCAACATTTTACTACATATATACGGCTTGCAGTACTTACGCATGCAGACAGCAATATTTTCTCCCGTATCTTTGTTCTTGTCATGCATCAGACATCCCTTTGAAGCGATGTAATTAGCCCAGTTTTGAGCGTCGTTCTGCAACTTGGAAGATACTGTCAATGGTGGTGCACCATGTTTCTGCCTGTACCGGTTGTGAGCATTGACTACATCTTGAATAAAAATCTGTATATCCTCTGGTCCGTTACTAGGCTGATTTGGCCAAGCGGGCTTGGCAGACGGTAAGCGGTCTAGGAGAGACGGCATGGGAAAGTATGGACTTGATGTCATTGCCGGAAAGTTAGGCTTTGGTATTGGATCTCCTTCTTTGAATTCTGGATCATTTGTGTAGGTTACCGTTTTGGTATAGTACACCGGACTTGTACCACTTGGTTTCTCCCTATCATCACTTGGTTGTCCTGCTGGAAAGGTGCCTTCTGGGTATCCTTGACCTGGCTGCCCTGGACGTTGAGAATCAGGAGACGGTCTTCTATCTGGGCTTCCAGGACGACTGTCAGGCTCTGTTATATATGTAACAGTATATATGGGTTCACGCTCTTGCCAAGGTGTTGATGAATCCGGCTGTTGTGGTTTATAACCTGGTCTCGAACCAGGCTGATCTGGCTGTGAGCCTCCTGGACGATTTGGCTGTGTTCCAGGTTGATTTGGTTGTGACCCAGGTTGATTTGGTTGTGACCCAGGTTGACCTGGTTGCGATCCCGGTTGCTGTGGATAAATCCCTGGTTGCTGTGGCTGCGACCCAGACTGGTTTGGTCTAGGTAATGGCTGAGAGGGCTGTGAACCTCCCGGTTGGTTTGGTTGGCTTCCAGGTTGACTTGGCTGAGACCCAGGCTGATTTGGTCCGGATATAGGCTGATTTGGTTGTGAGCTGGGCTGTCTTGGATAGTATTGGTGATCCATTGGTCTCCCACAGTATGGGCACGGATAGCCATCGGTTGGTCTCCTCCCTCCTGGTGATGGTGATCTATCTCCTGGTCTACCTTGTGGTTCCCTCGGCCTTGGTCTACCTGGACGTGGATGTATCAAACATACAACAAATGGACAAGGTTCGTTATGAGGCTTTTCAGATCCAGGGTCAGGAGTAGGCCCTGGTTGTCGTCCATCTGTTGAAGGCGACCTACCGCCAGGAACTCTTGGGCGTGGATGCAGTATGCATATAACAAATGGGCAAGGCTCTCCATGTGGCTGTTCAGATCCAGGGTCAGGCCTTGGTCCAGGTCGTCCTCTGTCTGGCGATGGTGATCTTCCATCGGGACCAAGTGGGCGCCGATGATATATACATGGATAAGGATAATATGGGCAGGGTTCACCATGAGGTTCTTTTGAGTTAGGATCTGGTGATGGATAACGTCCATCAGGTCTTTGTGGACCTTGTGGTCCCTGGGGACCTGGTCTTCTCTCAGGAGGCACTACATAACATCCATCAGGTCTTTGTGGGCCTTGTGGATCTCGTGGACCTGGTCTTCTTTCTGGCAATGGATGATATCCATCAGGTTGTTGTGGGCCTTGTGGATCTCGCGGACCTGGTTTTCTCTCTGGTGATGGATAACGTCCATCAGGTCTTTGTGGACCTTGTGGACCTGGTGGGCAAATCATTGGTCTTCTGTCTGGTGATGGCTGACGTCCATCAGGTCTTTGTGGACCTTGTGGGCCTTGTGGACCTGGTGGACAAATCATTGGTCTTCTGTCTGGCGATGGCTGACGTCCATCAGGTCTTTGTGGACCTAGTGGGCCTTGTGGACCTGGTGGGCAAATCATTGGTCTTCTGTCTGGAGATGGCTGACGTCCATCAGGTCTTTGTGGACCTTGTGGACCTGGTGGACAAATCATTGGTCTTCTGTCTGGAGATGGTTGACGTCCATCAGGTCTCTGTGGTCCTTGTGGTCCTTGCGGTCCTTGTGGTCTTTGCGGTCCTTGTGGTCCTTGTGGTCCTTGTGGTCCTTGTGGTCCTTGTGGTCCTTGTGGTCCTTGTGGTCCTTGTGGTCC
>JAAAKL020013423.1:0-12478 GCA_010016065.2 Carybdea cf. marsupialis auct. non (Linnaeus, 1758)
TGATTTCAAAGGTAGATTGATGTGGCTTCAAGCCTCGTTTCGGAGTTAGCTCTCCAGTTTTCTTTAAACTCAATGGATCGAGCACATTGCATGAATGTGAGGCTCATAGGGTAGAGTAGCAATAGTGACATATTTTCTATTTCTGTACTATATTTCCAGATATGATTAATTTAAATCCTCTCTTCTTGATGATAGTGAGGCCAGTTGCAAATGTTGATGCATGCGTGCCAGGACCACTGATCTCTAAAAAACACTAAATCGAGCATATTCCGTCTCAAAGTGAGGTCACTCGCTGGACGCCGTTTCAGTCCCAATCAAACAAAGGTTATAAACAATGCTACCTAACATGGCGGACCTTCCTGTGCTACTTTATTAATGGGGATCAGTGCTCGCGACAACACTTTTTCATTGTTGGAAACAATGGGGAGCTCGATCCAGTCTTTTCTGGAGTGGCCAGGACCCATTCTTCGGTTGCTCCTTGACAAGCATAGCACCCAGTAGAAATTCCGCAAGGGTAACTGTGGAGCCATGTGAAGCAGTGTGGTGGGTGTGCACATTCAGGGGAGAAATTTAGTATCATGCTACGGCGATTTGTGAAAGATGTAGGGTAATCATTTTTGATCGATTGCAGTGATCATCTTTGCCAGTAAGTGAACTGATACAATCACATGAATGGGTGGCATCCATAAAAGAGAATTCTAGTTCATGGAAGAATGTGATAACATAAAGCAATCCTTATCCTTATATTGCATCGGAACGCAACTATGTTCCCCTTAATGTATGTACACTGACAAACGTTTATCGGATTTCTCAACGTATTGACTCTTGTTACAGAGGACACATTTTCTCGGAATAGCCTGAACATTTGCCTTAAAATTAACCTGTGTATAGCGGACACTCGTATTTTGCTCATTTTTAAGCCCCCTACCCATATACCTGCGTGTACTTATTCAAACATCTTTCATCTGAAGCAACTCTCGATGAGTATATTGACTTTGATGCAGATATCAATCATCAGGGCCTGCCATTGACCCACTAAACATCGATTGGAGACAGGATTCACGTGAAAAAGCATCAGAGATGTCGCGAACGCACATAGAGAGGACGAGCCAAATAGCGTATCAGATGACCAGACAGAGATAGTTGACTTACCGATAGAGATTGACGCAGCATCATTGGCGGCTTCAAAAGGCAATCTGGCGTCTCGACAAAGTAAAGCAATTCGCAGAAGTCCATGGCGACAACAACCTTTACATAGCATTGAATGACTTAATTGGGTGATTCAAAGCTTTAAAACTGCGGACATTGAAGCCAAGTGACATTCATGACATTTTCAAATCCTCTGAAACTTGGTAAAGCTTTATTAGTGAGGTTCGTTTATGAGGTTTAAAACAAAGTGATTGATTTACGTATCCTTTTTTTCTTTCCTTTGTTAAATATTGAAAACTTCTGTATTGCGGACACCTGGTAATAACGGACACTTTTTCCAGGAACCGCGGGTGTCCGTTATAGACAGGTTTGACTGTCGAAACAATTTCAGCATTGTCTCCTGAGAAATGTTGCTGACCCCACTTGCTTTATGATCTATCAGTAGACCAACTGTTGATCCTCAAAAACAATGGCATCAAAGTTGGCATTGAAACTTCAACTGTTATAGTGATCTCCCTCTACAACAAAACTGTTGCCAGTAAATACAAGGTAGCGACTACCTTTTGTGATTAGCTTTCTATCGGGCCAATAAATCAAAAAGTGCTGATAAATCTTGTTACGACTATGCATCTGTTACAACATAATCTTGATCATAATTATCATAATTATGAAACCTAATCTCTGGTTACAAACAGCGATTATACTGCTTTCGTTGCACAGTAAATCTTAAAAAGCAGTTTCTTACTCTCCAGCAGATACAAAGGCAATCACATTTACTAACTCTCTGATAATTTAGTAACACCTCACAAAGAATCAACTGCTAATCTTATCTCAAGGAAAACCTAAATTGGGTGTGGATTTTGATATTAAACTGCTAAACGTATCAACAAGAATGCAGAAGTACCTGCCAACAATCACACAAGCATAGCATAGCAAGTAGTAATCAAATTATCAGCAAAAATGCATCGAACAAATCAAGACTGTAGGCAAAAATTAAACAAGAACATCCTGTAAGGAAGGTGAAAGTATCCATTTCGATTTCTACCTGGCACTGCCCCTTTTGTACTCGACAGCATTCAGCACCAGGACCATAGCATTAGTATAAACTAAGTACCATTGTACTAAATTGACCGAAAGTTGTATTTTGCAAGCTACAGCGAGGTCCAGACCAGCGCTTTCCTTAAGAAGTAAACCTAGAAGTTTCAACGGGGTACGCGAAGAACGGAGGCCATGTTTTGGAACAAGAGTGGCATATTGTTTAACTGTTTCCAAGGAGAGTTTACTTCACTATTGGAGCCTTGGTCTCTTGTATGTAAAATAATACCTACTTCCTTTAGTAAAGGCAATATTCCAGGTACAGCATGGTAAGTTGATTAATCAGGATACAAGTTTAGAAAAAGTCAAGAACCTTTGGTAGGCGATACATCAACTAAAGTCTGAAAAGCTTTACCTTAATATTTGGACAGAAGACGGCGCTTTACCAAGACCAATAAACAGAGGTCTGGAAATCGCTTCAGAACATAAAGATATGACATCAGACTTTCGTGGTAACAATAATGATTCTATTTCGTTTCTGTAACTCGTTTCACTAACATCGTCAGGATGGGAAGCCAGGTAAACCTTGGCACCTCTACCTCGATTCGCGGTCGATGGATTTGCAGTGAAAATTCAGCATCACTGGACAACCTGTGTTTTTAGTACAGACTTACAAAAACATTTCTATAAAGGGATCATCATAGAAATAAGGTGTTATTAACTATTATTATTATTAACTATTATTTATTTATAGATATTTTATCATCAATCGTTTGTATTTCATATGTCTTCGCTTTTATGATGTTTGTGTTACCTTGTCTCATTGCTCCCTTTGAATTTTCTGAACCGAAACAGTACGAACGTTAGAATGGCAACAACCGGTCAATTTTACAATTTCAGTATTAAAAATATGTGGTATATTTTGCATGTTATCAAGACAAAGATAGTTGATAATGGTTATCATGATAATCTTCCTGGCCGCCAACAAACCCCTAGTGGATTAATAACAATTACATTTATAATAGAAGCAGATTTCAAACCGCCGTTAACTTCCTTGTAGAGTGGATGTCGGGAGCCTTTCACAGTCTTCACAGCACAGGATGAGGAAAGAAACAAATACTTTTATGCTCCTTACGTAATAGATTTGAATAGTTTCTTGGTGCACACTTGGTTAATAGTTATTGCCAGGACCGATAAATGGCAAATTGCTTTATAACTTACTAATGACATATAGCAGACTCATGAAATCTCGACGGGCTACGTTGCCTCATGCAATGATAAACAGTGCAACAAAGTTAGGCCTTCGGACAGAGACATCGTATCCCTACTTCCCCTGACTTTGAAGTCTCATAGGCTCAAAAGAAAAGACGTTTTGTCAAAGCTACGTGATGCTGGAGAAATTACAGCAGGCAGTAGAAGTCTGGAGCGTGTGGCCGTGTGGTCTAAAAGTTTGATTTGAAAGCCAGCGACCCGGGCTCGCTTCCAGCACTTGGAAGCTTTGACAACCTCTCTTTACCATAGTCACGGGGCCCACCCAATCCATGTGAGAGAAAATGGGGAGACGGAAACTCAGGAAGCCCGTCGGATGGATTGTACCTGTGTTTGGATAGCCCAACCTTGTCACACGTGTGTCACGCTGAACATGCTTGAAGAACACGTCAAGGGTACAAGTGACTGTGGTCTACTCAGCCACTCATTCTAATTCACAGAGAATGTTGCTCAGCTGATCGAACAGTTGAGCGCTCGTACGTCGTATCGACGGAGAATCCATAAATAGTAGCAGTCTCAAATGAAAGCGGTTCGGCAACTTATCATTCAGTTCCTTATATCTGGGCACAAGGGCACAGGCTATTGCTTAATGGCACCCAAACCAGAGAACTCAGGACTGCCCTAAATATTTATTCAGATCAGTGACTAAGATTTTAATAGCTCGTTGACCATTTTTTGCCAATGAGCATTACTATTGTCAGTCAATCTTGCACATACTACTATTATGCTACCTCAACGGGCCATCCTCAGTATTGCAGAGAGAGTGTGTCCCATGTGTTCCAAGCTGGCTAAGCAAGCCATTCTCTATATGTGGCCACAGTATTTCAGTGTTCCTGGAATCTCAGAATGAACATTACTTTAAAATTATAAAGCAAATTGATTTTTAACGTTGTTAATTTATGCCTTACTTTGGCAGTAAGCTTTATTTAAGAAATGTGCTTTCCATCACATATCATTCTTGTACCAATACGCAAATACCTTAATGGCCCTTAGTACTAGTTTAACCAAATAATATTGTCTTTCGTAGGATAGTGTACTAGACATTGATATGCAAAATTGCTTATGAGGTTGAAATTGTCGCGTTTGAACCCTATTACCACGTTCACGTAAAAGACGTCCCATTGAATTGGGAACACATCGCTACTACATTCTGATAGGCAACATACAATGAATGTGTGAATTGTTTGCCTTACTAGTAGTTGAGAGCATATTTGTAAACTGAAAATTATGGCATCCGAAATAGGATCAATTCGTAAAAGAAGGTGCATTAGACTTGTTTGTTTGTTAAACAAAATATTGACTTTCTCTCTTAGAAGTTTCATCCGGTTAGTGAATGGACGGTGTTGGATATCGCCGTAATAGCAATATATGCATAAAAGTGCATAAACCCAACAACTTCAACATCTGTCATAGCATCTATGAAAATGATGTTGTAATAATATATAGTATATCTCAAATTCATTCCTACCTGAAAATACTGTGTTTTCTACCAGATATTCGTACTCGCCATTGTTCCGACTTGATCGTCCTCGATCATCCTTTTCGGTCATTTCCACTGGAATCATACCTGCTTGCTAATTGTAACTAACGTATTGGTTTACAAATTGTGCTGTGATTCAGTTGAAATGATTTAACATGGTAAATAGGAAGTGTGGTGTATGGTGATCTACTCTATGTACGCTATTGTGAACCTCCGAAACGTGATCAGAAGTATCCTTGTTTACCAGACATTTCATGTTGACTGACCATTTTGTTTTCGTCAACGGTGCATGGCAACCATAACAAAAACTCTCTTGTTCCTTACAAGCACTATTCATATTCACACAATAACTCCGTATTTTTTTATCACCAAGTCTATTTGAGGTATTGTTCTCATCTTCTAACTATGTTTCCTTGCAATTATTTAGTTCCTAGTGATTCTCGGTATCGACCTTACGGAAGCAAGCCTGCCATATGCCAATACATAAATGGATGAATCAAAACCGCCGTAACATCAGGACAATTGTTAAACCACAAGAATGATCGGGTTTGCCAAGCAATACCGCAACTCACTTAACGATATCGCTATTATTTTTACTGTAAACATATCATACTAGGAAGTAACGTGAGATCCAATGTAAAGGAAAGTTCTTTCCAATCTATTTAATCCTTTTACATCAAATGACATTGTTTTTGGAATCATATATTACGTAATGCAGAAGAAAGGTTTAGGCCTTCGGCTTATGTTTATTATATCGATTTTTAGGTCGATATACTATCCTAGAAAGCAAACTACATAACAAATTCAAGCAAAAACTCCGGGAATGAACTAAGGCCGCTAACCTTAGGAGAATTCGCGAGTATCACGTCAACGAATCAATGAACGTGATAGCTCCATGATTGCAAGCACTTTTTTATCAATCCTAACAGCCCACAGTAATTTAAAGTTTATTTAATATAATTGCAGCTATACCTAGGTTTAGAACCACAAAAATAAATAAAGTTTAGTTATGGGATAGAGGTCTTTGATTTTTAAATGTTCTGGTATGTAACATAGATAAGACATAGATTTAACTCTGGATCGAAGGAAGTATATGATAACCAGTCACAAAACATAGCGATTCCTCTTCTGGCAAAAATAGCTGTAAAATCTATTATGTGAATAATAATAACTTTCAAACGACATTACACTTCTTGAAAAGAATATGGTTTTCAAAAACATCGAAAATGCGAATCATAACGAGGATCATAGTCTTGGAGTGCTACGTCTGACCAGTTCTCTTATACGGATGCGAACCTTTGACGACGAGGAGGGGAGATGTAGCTCCGGCTGAGGCTGCAGAGGCATGGTTTCCACGAAGGATGCACAAAATGATACGGACTGCTATGAAAGACATTGCAGTAGTCATGTGACAAGCATTGTGCTACAAAAGGAAACTTCTACGTACTGTCAAGAGTAGACAGACGAAATTTTTAGGACATGCCATCGACCAACATCGACCGACGTCGGAATGGTTTCTCAGTAGTCACAGTAAAGCTGTTGTTGATATCAAAACAAAGAAAGGTGGTCACTCATGTCTCGTAATACGGCACCAAAAGAAAAAGGAGGCTTCTTAAATTTTCTTTTCCTATTTTGGGAATGAGAAAACTCAAAAATTTGGTAAAGCAATTACATTACAATTTCCTAATGTTCAGGATGAACGCACTTTGTGATTGCGGATGTGAAAGTTGTTACTACTCTAAGGATATCCTTAATCTGAGTGCTTAGAATACTACATTAGTGTAAATACATTTTAAGGTGATTATCTTACACTCGGGTAACCCTTTCGCATGGACACTGAGCCACGTACGACCATAGTTTTACGTCTACGGAGATGTTTGATATGGGTGACCGTCTATACTAATAGCATGTTTGTCGGTTTGTCTGTATGTACGTCCTTATGAATGTATGTATGTATGTATGTATGTATGTATGTATGTACATGTGTAGGTACGTGCGTATCAATGTTGCTCAATAATTACAACGCAACAAGAAAAGAACGTGGTCTACCCGGAGTAAAAATAAAAGTTTGGAATCTACTTTTGCTATCGTTTTAAGACTTCCAATCAAATCAAATCGTTCGACCGAAGTCCAGGGCGACCCGAAGGCTCCCTTTTCGTATGGCTTCTGCCCGAAGACAGGGAGAAGCGCTACTCCTCCTACTTGTGTTTCCACAATTTGACCCCAGTATGAACTGGTCCCCATCTGCCGACCTCGAAAGGATGATCCGATGGGTTGACGGCCAGCCTGATGACTAAGTTCACAAATTGATGAAACAGGCAAATTTTCAATTCGCCCTGAGTGGCATTTGAACCTTAAATCTTCTGCACTCAAAGCTGCAGGCGGAACTACTGAGCCATCGCGCCGAATTCTGTACTACCTATTATCTGTTCAAATTATATCTGTGCTACTATGATATTTATGTTATTTCACTCCTTAACAAACGACTGTATTTACTGGGTTTATTCGAACATGACTAGATTAGAAGATATATGTTTTGGTTAATACACCACATTTTGTAACTGACTCAGGTCCCAATAAACGTAGACTCTGATTATTACCTAACTTGGTTTTTATTCCATTAGGATTGGTATGCAAGGTGAGCCTAACTATTTGCGTTGTTACTAGCAAACAGTTTGGTCACAGGTCAGATCACTATTCCTCATTTCATCTATTTTGGACCAAATGAGCTAAGCACAACTGCGAAGCTTTAAAGAAAGTAAAATATATGCTCTAGTTTTTTCTGGATTACCATGACAGCTGAGAATTCCCCAAATAAATCTTGTCAAACCGCACAAGTAGACAAGCTGCTCTTGTCGATCAAAAGGTGGCTATAACAGTCTGAAGTTGAAAGTTGCAAATGCTTATGGCAACATTTCTCAAACTATCAATTTTTAAGTTACTATAATTTAGAAAGGTTGTTAATGCAATGGGATCTAGAACCAAGTAGAGTAGAAGAGAGTTGTGGCATCCGCTATAGGCAACAGCTTAATATATGCCAAACACGTTCTGTATTTTTAAAACAGTGTCTATGGTGGAAGTCTTCAACCAAACGAAAATAGTTAAATACCGATTGTTTAAAAGAACAATAAATTGGCCTGTGGAAAGCACAACCAACCACAGTTGGTGACAATATTTTTGGTTTGGCAGGACTGACCTATGTATATTATGGCATGGACTACATGAAAAACCAGTTAGGTTGCTAATTGAACTACCCTCCTTTTCATGTATTGTAAATTCAAAGCAAGTAAGTAAGTTCACAGTGGCAACTTATTGACTAAGTTGAAAGTCGAGGTGGGGGATGTATGTTATATATAAAGGTAACACCTAAGGTATACCTACGGCCTAAACCTTTCAAAAAGTTCTGTCAAGGATCTAAACACTGGCGTCAAAGGCAATGTCACTCCCTCCTCTACTGATGAGACATAAAGTTACCTCATTTTTTCTATTTCTTTGGAATCACCCTTATGTGGAAGAAAAATACTAGTTTATTTGACACATACTGTAAATCGCAAGTTCTCCGCAACAAAAGGTCAAGCAATGCTCATCCTTGTGTTAAAAGATCGAAATCTATAAACGTACTTAAATAACCATCTAAAAAGTGGAAGCAAAATTTATATTCTTTGACATGACCGACATTGCTTGAATTAGTCCTCCTCCATGCATTGATGCTGATGTGCTAATTTCACTTTAGGTGACTATTTGAAACGTATGTGTTAAAACTAATTGCATATAAGATAGCATCTTCATTCACATATTTGACTTGCAAGTATTATTAGTTAAGTCAAAGGGGCAATCACCAGAATATTATCAAAACTCTATAACATTGCTAAATTTACAGCCTACCTTGGGATTCTTTAAGTGGGTATAAGGGGGGTTGTTCACCGTACATAATTAAATCTTCATAACAAACATCAATATTCGAACTCGTTGCAAAGAAACCAAATGGCTACAAAATCGGAAATAACTCATTTTCCAAAAGATTGCAAGAAATGTGACATTAAAGGCCTTCTGCTTATGCAAATAAACATTGTTATTGCAATTCTTAGAGGACAGTGAGGTCAGTTCTAAATTAACTACCCTTTATTATTTAGTTAGCTTGTTCAGTGACTTTTTCTGTTTTTGAGGTTAGCTCAAGTTAACAGCCAACTGCTTACCAGGGGTTTGTAATCTGAGAAATACCCTTAATTTTACTGAGGCAACAAAGCCAACTTGCCTTAGTACATGTACTAGTTATTTATACCCAAACAGTGTAGAAACCTTCTATTTAATAGTGTTTTACCAGCAACATTGGTTTGGTCCAAAACGATATTGAACTTACATAATACAGACGGTTCTGGTATCAATGTCCCCGGGCAGTCCATACAATTATCATATAGAGAGGAAATGGTTATGTGGCTTGCTTTAGATCCATTTAATTTGTTACTTTTCATCATATACTTTGCCTGATCTTTCGCTTTAGCTTTACGCTTCTGCATTGAAAATCATACACGCAGAAGCTCTGGTTTTACGAACTTTTACTTGAGCTTTCAGTAAAAGTTTCTTCATTAAAAAGAAAGATAATTAGTAAAAAGTAACTACTATTGTTTCCTCTGAATGCTGACAGCAAGATCCAGGGCTCTTTTAGTATATAGCTAAATCCTACAGTCAACTGGTGAAAGTTGTCAATGTAGGGGATGCCAAGATGAGAACCTCCCAGGCAATCTATTTTTCCCAAAATTTCATAACAATACTAAATTTGTGAGACATTTAATAAATACGACTAAGATCTAAGTTTCCAATACATGCTCCATCATCAGTTAGTTTATAATAAAACCGTAACACACGTGTACTGAAGGATTTATGCAGAAACCGGATAAGGATGACGTGTTCCAACATGTGCATCAGAAGTAAAAAACTACAATCAACTGTCATTAAAAAACAAGATGATCGTGTAGGGAATAAACGCGCTAATCGGCATTAAAGAGATTACAATATTAATGACGTTGATACAACACAAACTGATAATTAACTGCCAACATAAAGTTACATTCCATTGTTTACATTTGGAGTTACTCATTTGATGTGCATTCTTTCCTTCATCTCAAGTTGATAACTATTTTCATCGGCATCCAAAATTCTGAAACAATCCTTATTACAAACGTCACAGCACGATTGAGAGACCTCCAATTGCTTCAAAACATGGAAACTCTCGTACTTGTATAAATGCGCCCGGACACACGTTATCCAATGCCTGCTGCTTTCGCCAATGTGAGTGGAATTACATCCCGCACAATTAAATTTATAGGCAACGCGTGAACGGAGTGAAAAAGGGACAGGATCTTTGGCAGTGAAAAAGGTTCCTCTCTTAAATGTAGTAAAAACTAGTTGTCTATCTACATCCTTACAAAATTCCTTGATAAGGCGACGGATTTTGCGTCTAGTATAGTTGGCAAGGCATAAATAAGTCAACTCACTTTTACGTCTGCACATGAGAATTTGTCAGCAAAGGGAGGGAGGGGTCGTGCTCTATATTGTCCTTCAAAAACATTTCTCTTCAGAGGAAAATCACATTTTCACCAACACAACTAAATGTGCCTTTTTTCAAAAGGCCTACCCTAACATCTACTGCATGTAAAACTACAGTTTTTGGCTATTTTACTGCGTTATGTACCTCCTATAAGAGAAATCACTCCAGCTATATGCCGGCCTGACATGTATTGAGATGATTGTTCGAAGCCACGTTTGATGGCAATGATTCCCTCTTGTAAATGGCTGTGGTAGGGATATAAGAAGCAATGCACCTAACCAGGCGTTCTTTTTATCTGTGATAGGCCTTCTCTTTGTGAGCAAATAACAATACTACGAGTACCTATCAATAGTCTAACCCATCTTTTTGGCCGATATGTTCATTGCAAGAAAATAAACGGGAAAGCTGTTTCCTTGTGTGACAGGATATGTTTCTGCTGATATGCCGTATCGTAGAAATTTCGAACCCATTAAATGTGAGAATACAAACTCATCTACAGCCGTGTCGATATTAAAAAAGATAATTAAGGCAATCAAGTAGCCCCCTTATTTTGTTGAACATTATAGGGAAAGCTGTTTATCCGCTTTGACTATACTTTTCTTATAGATGAGTATTGCTTTGTCTGCAAGCAGAAATTAATAAACACGTCACCTTATCAACCGCCGGCCGCGTTTTAGAAAAGAGGTTACTTTGATAAACAAGTAAGCTCCCCCTAATCTACCAGCAACTTCGTAACTCTCAACAGATCGAAGAACGAAAAGAGGTAACAAAATTTAAGGATGGAGCTTTCTTTTGCGATCAAATGACATAGATGGATACGGATTTAAGCAACACGCGAAGAAGTGCCACGAAGGTCGCACAGAAAGTTGCTATATTTGAGAAAAATGAAGAAAAGTGTAGACTAAGAAAGCTAAGAAAGATCTTGAGAATAGAGGAATCGTTGCGGAGCTCCGAAGAAATTGAGATCCTGCATAAGTTTCCTGAGTTAACACGAGAATTATGTGAAAGGAAAAAAGTCAGAGAACTCCAACAACTAAGAAAAGAGGAGGTACTGTTTTGTTGATACTATTTCCCCAATGTTATTAGGTTTTTCATGTTCGTACGAGACAATTGTTTAGTTTGGTTGTTGTAAGTGGACATTTCCTTTCCGAATCCACGGATTAATCTTATTGAATACAGTTTTATATTAGGCCTATAGCAGTTGAAGTTTGTAAGTCTGTAGATATTGTTATCGAATCTTTTCATTGTTGAAAATAACTGGGTAACTTTAACAAGAACGAAATGGTAGGCTGTCCAAAATTTTATGACAATGGTTCAGATCCTGGACATAAAAATTGTTGGAACATCGGAACACGAATGGGTGGCAATTTTACAAGGCTATTCAACCCCATAAATGCATGGTTTGAGTGTGGACATGGATCACTAACTATCAGACACATCACCAGGCTGGTCGACTTTAAGGCCGCAGATCTTACCAACGGTCGTTTGTTTTATTTAATTGCTGATAAGCAGCTGCCATGCCAAAATAACAGCTATTTTATGCTGCAGTTACAGAAATTGAGTTGTATTGACTAATGTTAACTGAACATCGTGGTGATAGTATTCCAAAGAATTACTGTCATTTTAAGCATTTCAACGCGGGTTTGAAGGTGCACAGCAGATAGTATAATCTACTTCCATCAAGAAAGACTCTGTTGATCGAATAGACTAAGTACCTTTATTTAATTTTCTGAAGTTCATAGGCTGTTGGTGAAAGAGGAGCACGAAATGGAAGCTTCCATTCCTAGTATTAGGTATGAGATGGTGCTTCATGTAAGTTTACAATGGGAACTCTGTTTGTAGTGGAGCACGGGCATATACATATATATATGTATGTATCTATATATGTATATATATGTATCTATATTATATAAGTATTCAGGCAGACACAGTGCAAACTAGCAATCATACATAGTATAGAACTCAGTAAACATTAAGTGCATACGATGCTGGACGGG
>JAAAKL020013424.1:493-12478 GCA_010016065.2 Carybdea cf. marsupialis auct. non (Linnaeus, 1758)
AACTTTGATCTATTTTTGCTCATGTCCATATGATATAAGAAAAAACTGAAGGCTGATTTAACTAAACCCCCAACTACTAGGTGGGGGGGGGGGGGGGGGGGGGGGGGGAGTATGGTAAAACTGTAACCAGCATCCTGAAATATTAATGTTTATAAGGTTACTCATACTATATTTATAAAAATAAAGAAGGTTTACTTGCAAAAGTAGTGACCTTCTAATTTATTTTTACATCGTGTATGTCCTATTTCACGTATTTACGTATTTACGAGTTTTACGTATTCTCAATCATCAGGCAAATAAATAAGTTTATATATATATATATATATATATATATATATACCAAAGATTCATACCAAAACTTACTTTTAAGTAACTAACATTAAAATCCAAATAAAATAGCCGTTATTAATTGTTTTTTCTTCTTACACAAGAAAGATAAGAAAAGTATGGGTTTCACCCTTAGAGAATGAATAAGGGTGAATATACCCCATAGAATTTTTGCTAAGTTCTAGCTTAGAAAAAAAATTTAAAATGTCAAAAATTTATGTGCTTGCTTAATATCTTCATCTTGTTGTTAATCTTTGTAGGGAAGGGTCAATAATAAAAAGAAACAACAATCTATTCCCTTGTTATCCGCTATTTTTCTCTCTCTTTCTAGTCTACCTTCAAACATTCCAAATATGACTCACAAAATTGCTAAGGGGGAAGCCTCCCTTTCATCTTAGTACAATTTCTATTGTATTACTACAAAATAATTTTGTGTAAAGCGAAAGAAATCACATCAAATTACTGAGACACAGCTACTGAAAATATAGATATTTTCTCAGTTTTTGCTATTTAATTTGTCATTAAAGAATATGTGTACTAAGTATTTTTGCTGTTGCCCTTACCCCCTCAATTTTTTCTGATGGTCACAGCACCGAGAAAGATATTCTCAGCTTTGAGGTTTTTATCTTTAGAATGACAACGTAAGCACATGCCACTCCTTCTAACAGATTAATCTCAAGGAAGACGTCCTCTAGTTTGTTTATAATTACTCTGTCTCACTGTTTGCCGAGATTAAAATCTGTTCCAGAGGAAGTCAATCTGATCTCTTGGAAGCAATTATAATGCTTTTCTGATCATCTTAAATATATCGTAATTGAACCAATACCCAATAACTGGGTTAATAAAATGACTTTATTTGTAAATAATCGTTCATGGTTGACTTCCACCAGTGAGGCTTCTAATCGATCATAGGGTTCCAAATGCAATCAGACTGGCTTCCCACTTGTTCATGCCAGTTGGAGCGTTAGGCGATTGATGACCGATTCAGATCAATATGCAGAACAAGCATTGTGTAGTCATTTTCGAGTCCATTGTCCTTCTCTACAACAAGACCGTGTTTATAGGTTTCCGACATGTGGGCTCAATATTTATGTAGTATTAAAAAACAAACGTCCAGATTTGACAGTCGGAAAAGATATTTCTAACATTACCGATCGTCGATTATATTAACATAGAGCTTTTTAAGATCACAGTGATTGAATTAGATTTGATCGTTCGAAAGTGCCATATACTCATATAGCTGGGTAAATACTGGCTGAACAATAAGTACCGAAAGAAACTATTTTATGTTCGTCATAGTTCTAAGTAACGCTGAGAAAAGCCGATTGCCCGCTCAATTCTTTAACTAGAGGTTAGGCGTTGAAGCAGCGTATAATTGCTCTGTTGCCTTTCCCTTACATCCTCTTTAAGTTCTAGATAAAGTTCTCAAGCCAATCGCTCACCGTTTTCGTACGTTTAAGTGTTGCTTTGTGAAAATTTGCAATGACATATTCTGGGTCAATTAGCAAACAATGCCTAGAGAATGGAACGGGTAGGTTTGATGTCTGATCATAACTGGATAAGAGTCAGGACAATTAAACAGCTTTGCAGTAATTACGGATTAGAAGGCGAATAGGTAGTCAACCCCAATCTGCTGGTTTCCCGCATCTAATTTTGTCTTTAACCATTTTTGTCGAGCTTCGGGGGGACAGCTTAAAACGGCTGATATGTAGTCTGCTCAATATATCGCTCCAAACACACTACCATAATACAAGCAATGTTTCATTGTAAATGTGATGTCAGTGTAAGCCCTATTGCAGTTCATCAGCTAACTTTGCCCTCAAGGAAAAACTTGTGCTTGTCCTTTTTTCGTACGGAACAAAGAGCTTACAACCTAAAGCATGGAAGAAATCACACAGAGATACTTTCGATGCAAACATTTAGAGCGGATGATCGTTTACGTAATTGCATAGTCCTAAATTGTGTATTCTACAGAAGTGATTCGAGGCAATTAAGCAGTTAAAATCAATTAGACTATCCCATTGCCAAAATACCGACACTTGCAGCTCACAAATAGACTCACAAATTTCTGATTTAATATAAATTCATTATTGACGAGGTTCATATGTGGTAATGCAACTTTGATTTTTATAAAAGTCATGATCAATTTCCAAAGAGCTCATTAAAAGGGTTTAACTCTTATGCTTCCAGAGATTTAGGTCGGTGAAAAAAATCAAGTCGATATTAACGGCAATATGAAGGAGGTCTTCCTATATATCAGAATAGTTGAGTGATCTCTTACGCTTTGAGGCTAGTTCTTTTATCATAGCTCTTACCAACTGCAACGAATGGCCTATAACTGTTAAAAATTTATTCCAACTACTAATTGTCGTCATCTTCTGGTTTATTGATATAAATTGCTTCTCCGATTTTTACTCCATCTCCCAGGAAGGGCTTGAGCAGCAATTCATAGCAAAAAACAGATATACGTGATAATTGCAATCGTGAAACTATCATTGCAACTATCATTTTCCGCTCCGTTGACATAGTTTTACTATTTATAGATGTGTATATTGTATATAGCGTGATATACGTGTGTATATAATATACATAAACATGAACATATATATAAATATATATAAATATAAACATGTATATATTGATATAGTTATTTCTTTTTTGGAGGGAATCATGATTGCCTAGAGTTGAGTGGGATCAAACGCTTGGCTGTAGTATCATTACTGACGACTCACTCACTACACTAGACGTTATGACGTTTTAAGTTTACAATGAAAGTTCGAATGCAAATCCAACCTCTTTAGGTATTGATGTTTTGTTTCCCTCTGATGCATTACTGGCGCTTGCTACATATGCAAGAATTTTGGCACATACTCATATTTTTACATGTTTACATGATTATGCATCTAAACCTTCAAGATGATTGTATGATCTCACACCACCTTTTTTATTACAATTTCATCAGAGAAATGATAGTACTCCATATCTAATTCTTTGAAACGTAAACTGTATATCTATCTATGTTTATTTTTTGTCTTTATTAATTGCTTTCGTACCTATTATGTTTACATATGTTCATGTATCCTACAGACCCTCTGTTCGGTATTTTTCCTTATATTGATCATCTAAGAAAGAGTTATAGATACACATATGTAGTAATTTAATCATAATCAAAATCACTAACTTCTTTTGAAATTTGGAAAGGATTAGAGCATTTCTTAATTCACTCTTCAGAATCAATTGTATTAAATAACGACTCGAAACTTCAAAAGTAAATATCCAATTGCTCCTATATATCGGAGACTAGTATCGACCAATTTCATTCTTAAATCTGAAGTGGTTGTATAAGATGTGATCATGATATGATATATTCTCGTGGCTGAGTAAATTTGAGCTGCTATTGTCATATTACTCCTCTTGACATTTCAAGGTGTAAGGTTTTTATAACCCTGGAAAGTCCTCAAACCAATGGCAATTCGTAAACCTGCTCCATTATCAAAGAATACTTAATTGCAACGTTGCTATTTAATATCACACTCAAAATATCATCTCATAGCTGTCTTAGAAGTAACAGGTCTTAAGGATAAAGATTACGGGGGAAATTTAAACTCACTGACCGCTTGTTCTCGTGGGAAAATCTGCCCCTTGCTCCACTCGAAGTAAGTCCTGAGTTTGAGCAAGTAATTTGCAATGTGTGAAATTGATTAGGGTTTTACAATGGAGGCATTGTCTTGCTCATTGTTCTTGTTCATGAAGTATTGACTCAACTGCCCAGTCAGGAGGTACCATCCCCTATCGTAAACCATTTGATGAGTTCTCACGTGCCAAGTGAGCTCAAACAGGAAAAAGCTCCAGAGAATTCATAGCTTATGCTAATGAAGAAGCAATTTTGCGAGGATTCAGTCAATGTTAAATTGAGTCCATTTTAAACAGACAAGTAGTTCAAACAAGGCGGAAAAGAACAGTGAACGGCTAACAGATATCAAAGGATAAATCTGTTGAGGTGGTAAGTAGAAATGAGACAAGATATCTATTTTGATAAACTATATTATATTTTATTTAGTACATTAGTGAAGGAAATACGAATTAAGGGTAAACCAATTTGCAATCCATCTGTAATAGTCTGCCAAGTTAGAAAATGAAGTATTTTTGAATTGATATAGGCAGCAGAACTGAAATTCTTTGCATCAATGATGGTAACAACAATACCAATGCGTCAAGAGATATTTTAGGTCCAGAGTTTTGTCTTAGTTTGGTTAAAATTCAAATCAACAAACGTAACTCAGGGTCCAGAGCAGTAGTTGTGAAAAGTTGTCCTATTAGAATTTGACAAATTTTATTTGTTTTAGAACACAACTTTGTAAAGTAGTTACGTATTTGCTACGAAGAATTGCCTCCATTTTCACATTCATAGAGGATGGACGTCTTCTTTTGAAAAATTTTCATTCTAAAGTAAAATGGTCGTTAGTGTTTAGATTTTGAGTATAATCTGAGAGGCCATTTGTTGTTTCTGTCTTCACTATTTTTCCAAGACTTCAAATTTTCATGCCGAGTCTTAAAGCTGGACTCGACAGTCTCAATACAAACTATTTCCTTTTTCATTATTCTGCCCATATTTTAAAATGAAGAAATATACTACAAATCATTTGCTTCTTTGACATTTTATTAAAAATTGCAAATTCTCGACGAATCCTTGATATTTCTAGAAGTATCTAAAGCTCATATTTATGGATCTTTGTAATGATTACCATATTCTTTCAAAGCATTGGTACAATCGAGATGCTTCATGCCGTCACTTGCCCTTGTTGCACTATTAAGTGTCATACATATTTTTTATCTAGGTTTAATCGGAGGTATTGCTACTTTACCAAGTTAAAAACCTCCCTTTAAATACGGCCTCAGGCCATGGCATAACAGTTTTAATACCTACAGCATAGTTTTCAATATTTTTGTAGGAGAAACAGGAAAGATTTTCTGTTGTAAAATTGTGGAACTTTTTGTTTTAAAACACTAATTGAATGAAGAAATATTGCCAAATCTTTCGCTCTGATATATCAAATTTCCATAACGTACCTGAATGAACAACAGGGATTTCAAACGTTAGTGACTTCCTTTGTTGCGATAAATTTAGTCAGCTCAGCATTTACAGTAGCTCTGAAGTAACTAATATGTCCTAGAATTTTTAGTTTGTTTGAGACGATAAGGTACTTTTGACACATTGTTCTTTTTGCAAAGGCTCATTTTCTACAATTTTACTCTACGACCACAATGCCCTTGCTCTTTCCATAGTGGGATGCTGATGTAATTGCACTAAACATTATCAAGCCCTTGTTCTTTTCTTGATGTTAAATAGTTTCTTACGAAACAAATAATAGACTTTTGTAGACTTGGGAAGCAAGATTCTCCTGATAAAATTTGAGAAAACTATAGTAATGCACGAATCATTACATTTAATTTCTAATGTTCGTTGTCGGATGGCTTCAATACATTGCATTATTAAGGCTTACAGTATTTGATGTTGTTCTGTTTTAAAGTAGCTATAATTGAACTTGATTTAATTGTAAGGTTAGCTAAAACAGTTGAATTAGTTTGTGTCAATACAAGAGCATTGTTAGTTAAATGATGCCCATTGGGATAATCAAAAACAACTGAAGAAAACGTACTTCAAAAATCTTCATTATCAGAAAGATCTTGTTACATTTTTTAAGTTATTCCAATCAACAGGAAAAATAATGCAGATGACAAAAAGAAGGTGAATTACTTGAATCCTCATTTAAACTGATTCTCAAGTTGCAACACCTCAAAAGTAAATTTAGAAGTAAAGTTTGATTAGGTGTTTTATCTGCTGCTAAAGATTCAAAAATATATAAAGCATAATAGTTACATTTAAGACGCAAGCTTAGATTGATAGGAAAAGGTAATGAGATATTTGAACGTGAAAGTGTAAACGTGAATTGTGAAAAAAACAAGAGTAGAAGCACGAAGTGTAGATGAGGTAGAAATTCTTAATGTTGTTGACAAAGTTTACTTTCGGAGAATACGAAGTCGTGGCTGATATCTCTGTTGCTTTCCAAGATTCTTTATATCATAAAGTGAATTAAAATGAAAGAAGCGAATCATTTTAAACTGTTTGTGCACTTTTAATATAAGAAATTAAGCATTCATTGGTTAACTCTCTGCAATTGATTTGGTTGAGATGGATAAATACTATTACAGAATTCCTAGTAGTGTCATAAATCCTAAGCACCTTTCTATCTCATCATTGAGTGGTCATGTTCATGGCTACATTGCAAATTAGTCTTCGCAGCTTATTACTTAAGTCACCATGCAAATATTTCCTTCTTTTTGCATATCTATGGATACTAGTAGATTTACATGTCATGAATTCAGCGAAATTATCAGCTTTCATGTCTCTTTCACCTTCATTCTTATTGAATCTACTTCCCTTGTGTCTTCCAATGGTGCATCAGTTTAGTTTACATCTTCTCACCTCTATAACTTTAAACTTAACATAATGATAAACTGAAAGGAGAAAGGAGGTATCAAATTTTTTTTTGAATGTAGTAACTGAAAGTGTTTGTCTGCATCCATATTTAGCCAAAGTTAGGAAAGCTCACAAAATCTGCACTGAAACGTCCAGCCAAAAAATAACAAAACTCCATGTTAATCTAAGGTTAAGCAATCCATCATGAAGGCAAAAGCATATTGCATTAACTTGAGCAGCATCGCAGTGTTCTATTCATCTGAATATAACAGGACTTTCTCAAACGTTCTCTAGAAAAAATTTCAAAAGTAGCTTGTAATAGTAACTAGTAATATGTAAATGCTTATGAGCAAACTGGTATGTCAAAGTTATTGTATAAAGGATACGTGCTTCGTCCTTTTTATAATCTTTATGAATCGAAACTGATCCTCTTCTTCATAAGTAAGTGTAAAGATACCTATCTGTGTTTCAAGATGCAGTTTCACGCTGCAGTTTGTTATGAATATATCAAAATCTGTCAAATTTATACAGGCCTGAATGTCTTCTCAAGTATAGCCATTCCTCATTTTCCTTTTCATAGGATTTACGTCATTTGTCATTTCAATTACATATTTCTGGTACATCTAATGTCTTACGGATCTTGTAAATGCCTTTTTAATTCTGACATTTTAAGACGTAGAACACTTTAACACTGATTTTGTCACATCGTCCATTAAATCTATTGTCAGTAAAGTATAGTTGTTTGGCTGGATGGACGTAATGGCATCCCCAATAATTTCTGTTTCAATCTTTAGATCTGCTAATAATACCATAGACGTGTTGTTCTTTTGAAAATGTTTTCTCGTTACTGTCACATGGAATAATATTTCTTTAGAGGTTATGCAGGTATGTATTGAACATTGTAACACCCATTCACAACTAATGTGACAGAATAAAACATAAGATTGGAAACAATTTTAGACTAAGAACTTTATTTGCTACACTTTTCACACTTTGGAAATAAGAAACATATGGGGAAACAAAGCAATCAAGTCGGAAGCTTTTTTAACATTTTCAAAAGGAGATTTGAACATATTTTTTTGCAGAATTAAAGAAATTGGAGAGTGCATATAAAACCAATAATCGAGGAAGTAATTCCCTTGACAAGCAGGAATAAATGGCTCACAACGTTGGCTTTACTATAAACATCTTACTTTATACTGACGTAAGAATTATATTGCAAGCGGAAAACTTTTCGTACCAAAGTGTTTACAATCGAAGTATCATACATGGACTTTTGAACTATATTAGAAATAATATCTTCCAAAAAAGTATGTGGTCTTAGATTTCATTAAAACTTTGTTCATGTCCCTTCTTTATCACCTTTATGAAACATACTAAATTAAGTAAGAGATTAAATGAACCATTGGTTAACACTGGGGCGTTAAAAGAAAAAGAACCAAAACATTATGAAGGAGAATTTATACTAATGCTCTTAGATCTTATTTCTCAGTGATTATACCTTTCTCATACATATCATATACTTCTTGGTACTGCTCCCTTGTTCATATTTTATACAGGTTATTTAGTCAGAAAGACAATTTAAGCTGCTATCACAAAGGAACCTGTTTTAAAGCCAAAACGTTGAAAATGAGATAGTAACAAGCAAAATACAAAGAAATCATAAAACTTAGACATTAAACCCTAAAGTGCTATCAATCATCTAAAATCAATTAATCAATTAATGTGAAGTTTAGTGTCCACTGCATGTCTTATATGAACATACATGAAATCTTCACGGCGATTTGTAATCAGTCCATCATATATTTCGATATTTTGCTCATATGAAAGGTATAAAGTCGCAGTGGTTGTGTATTTGAGATTTTTACACACCCATAATAAACCGTTCTGTTTTCGTTCTTGATTATAACTTTAGAAACTGATAAATGTTCTGCTTTGGCTCTTGTATTTATCTGTTAGTCAACCTTTTCAAAATGGCAGTGAAACACACAAAGAAAAGTTTCGTTCGAACTCCCAAACTGAAAATCAGCAGAAGGGATGTGAAAGATAACAATAGACGAAGTTCCTACTGCTGTTGCGCCTCGAATAAAATTTTAGTTACACTTTTTTCCAATCTGCCAAATTTCTATAAACGTACCAGGTTCTTTATATTTGTTTTCGATGTAAATAGGAGCATTATAAGTGAGATGATATGAAGATGTTTGTGAAAGTGTGTAAAGATCTACAATTTTTTTATCATTTTTGTCTTACAGTGAACGTCTTTATTCGACGAATTTTCCTACGTCTAGTAAAAGAAACGAAAACGTGTAAAGACTAACACGAAAGTTGTAATGAAAACATTTGGCAGGTTTATAGGGGGAAAGTTAGATTAATTGTTTCAAATAGGTATCATGTTGTCTTTATACAATACTTTTAAATTGATTTGAGTTAATATTATGTTATATCGATAAAACTTCTTAAAGTAAAAGATTTCAAAGTTTTGATATTCATTTATTAGTTTTAACTTGCCCAAACTATTGTCTTTTTTCCATAAAAATTAAATAAGGATTACTAAATTGATAATAACGAATATACGTTGAATATTTTATCCACTTTTGCCTTACAAACATACTTAAAATGTACATCAATTATACAGAAACCAATTCCATCGATTTTGGCACTATTCAGAAACTTTGATCATCATAATTTTCTTGACTTTAGTTATACTTCTTTGACATTGATGTCATTAATATCGATTTATCTTAGATTGATGGAGGCTAAAATCTCAAGCGACCGCGAAAAGCTTTCACCAAGAGATCTATCAAGCAAACCATCAAGTTTGTGGTCTCCTGTTTGCAATTTACGCTCGTATTCACACCCTGTTCCCGTGAATTACACTCCATGGCATTTTCCACGATGGAGCTCTACTTGTAAATGGACGGGATCCTCTTTACCGTACTCACAATGCTGCTCCTTGCCATCCTGTCCCTCGGCATCACCGTACAGTTTCTCTTATGGTAAGTGACTTTTAATATTCTTTCAAGATTTCCAAAACAACTTTATAGTTAAATAAATGTGATGTATTGTTATTAAATAATATAATTGCAAGATGTTTTGAAGTTCATTACAAGAACAAGTAGTAATTTTGTTATGTTTGGTTCAAATAAGGCCAACCATACAAATGAAAAGACAGACACGTCCATACTCTGCCAGATAGTAGAGCATATAAATGATTAAGAAAATGAAATTATAATAAAATGTGGCAATGTAGCATTAACACCAGATACCCATTTTCTTCCTTGATTGTGGTGATAATCTTTAAATGAAAGATCAAAAACTTGTGTACCACCTATATTTTTCTTGCCAATTCATTTATTTTAGCTAACCTTAGTTTGATTGTCCAAGAAAACGTGCAGGAAATATTGACGAAATGCTATATTGTTTTCAGTTTTAACAAAACTACTATAACAGCAAACTTGCATCTAAATCGTTTCACTCAAAATATCAAATACAATCTGCTTATTAAATTAATATTGTTCGCCTTTGAGGAGAAAGATATACATGTTTTTTTCTTCTATATGTCATAATGCAACCGAATGAATAATAGATATTCCTTGATCAGCTAAAACCAATTTCATTATCTACTTGTGATATGTCATTATTTAACTTGAAATGTTTTTGGAACCCTAAAAGTGGAAAGAAAAAGAAAATCAAAAGTGGAAAATGTCTTGCAGTGAGATGCCATACACAATATCTGGCTTACTTTGGAAAAATCTTGTGTATATAGATTGGAGGCGACAAGGAGAATGTTGTTGTAAAAGACATAAGAGCAATTGGCTGGATCATCACAAAATCTTCTGTAAAAACAATTTGGTGACATTAATTTTTTCCATCCTAATTTATCATATTTGAATATCGTAGGGAGGTGAATTATTACATAAAGTACGTTACAACCTTGTACTTTCGAGCATAAGATCAACTTGACTTGGATTATAAATTGTAGCTTTTTACCATTGGGAACTGTTGCTAAAGTAATAAAAAGCGCCAAGGAAGGAAAGAGTATTGTCGGGGAGGCAATTTTTTTTCTTGAAACTGATTGACCCTGCAGGGAAACGTTTACTAAAGCATCTGGATAATTTATCTATGTGAAAGGCAATACAAATGATATATTGATGATTTGCTACTTCATTGCAATCATTGGGAGCTAATGACATAGGAACCAAGACTACTGGTCACAGCAGCCAAAGCTTTTACTCATGTACTTCATTTTGTTTAAAAAAGAGTGTAACAGTTTCCGTAAATAAAAGCCAGTAGTGCAGTGTTTCATGCATTTACTAAAGAAATCTGGTATTACAAACTGACGTTCAATCCCAAAAGTGACTCATATTGGAATGGCTCTGGGTCATTTGCAAGAGTGAAGCACATCATAAAAATAAAAATCAAATAAAAAAGAAATATCAGGAAAGAATGGTAGGAATTCCTGATGCAAGGTAGGAAAAGCCCGTTAAATTTAGAATTAATACTTATAGTGATTTGTGTACTAATAGCGTTGAGGATTTTGCATCATTCAATAAATGGAGTTGAAAATTTAGCGGCAAGTACAGGAGTGCTATTTCGTGGTAAATACTTGAAAATGCATTCACATCATTTAAAGAACTTCAAATTGCCGACGTAGTCAACGTAGTTAAACAGGCCGATAGCATAAAAGAACGGATCTAAAATTCTTTAGAAGTAATACCAAACAAGCTTTCCAAACTGTTGGGTGCCGTTCCTATAGCAACGAAATGCGCTTGGCAGACTTCAAAGTTAGATCATCTACTGACGGTATTATTAGATTGAAGGGAATTTGATTGTTTGAGGCATAAACAAATAAAGAGTGAAGTATAACGTAATGGGACAAATGTTATCGCAACGAGCATTTCTAAACATTGCACAGAAATGCCATATTAAGGATATAATGATTCCCTGTTTTCAATAGAAAATTGATTATGCAGAGGAGAACCGTGTAGCCGGAACTGCATCATGTAGAACCAAGTAACTAGTTTCCAAACACCTTCATCATTCTCAAGCTAACCTCAGCCGATATACAACCAAAGGAATAGAATACATATGTCCAAATAGTTGTTGGTGGTACAAAACAGTAAAACTGCACGAAATAGCGAAAACATTTTAGTACTGAAAAGCTTTTTTCGTCTGAC
>JAAAKL020013425.1:0-12477 GCA_010016065.2 Carybdea cf. marsupialis auct. non (Linnaeus, 1758)
TGACGGTGTTGGTGTTGGTGACGAATCTAACAAGTATAAGCTTTTCTTCCCCTGAGGTCACACAAGATTGGCACTTGCATACGCATGCATATGAAGTATCGATTGATTTACGTAGCTTCAGTTTTCAAAAGAAGTGAATCTTGCTAGAAAGCCTTAATATGAAAAACTAAACTGAAAATTCAGTTTTAATAATCTGTGGAATTAATTTTGAAGGAAGTAATCACATCGGCAAAATTTACTCTCAATTTAGCATTTGGTGTATTCTACCGGCTGTGTGCAATGAGTATACTTTCAGGTCTACAAAAGCTCCATAGAAAGTTAGAACAGAACAAGGATTAGAGTTCATGATGTTATATTGTAATTACGATAGTGTGAAATGATAGCCTAAAATGAATTCATTGCATATAGTAAAGCTGCAGCTGCTTTTCATGCGAATTTGATAGTTCTATTGTAGCTGGTTATTAAAATTTTACTATCACCTCAATGCCAAAATGACATGATTATTGAAAGAAAACCGTTTTAGGGCAACGCATTTGATGTATAGGGCAGAGATGACTTCTAGCAGGTTGGAGACCCCTTCGTAAAATATCTGTTGAATTGGAGGGCAACTTTTGTATACAATACACCCTGACAAATTCTGTTTACGAATTTTGCAATTTATTTGAAGAGGAAGACCTTTCTAACGGAAGTATGTTTAAATGTCTTGGCCAAAAGCCCATCTTTGATATTGGCAATGCTCTTGGAGCCTTGGTATAGTTGGTATAGTTTCAGAAATGATTCCTGTAATAGGATTCGTTGATGAAACACGATAAGCAGTCTACAGTGAAGTATTTGCCTTCTCATTTGCAGTGCCGTAACCACTGGTCGGGCTGGGGGGCTATAGCTCCCCAATAATTTTCAAGGTGATTGAGAGAATGTTCACAGAGTTGACGTACCGTCAGTTGCCTTAGAGCGTAAGAATATGTTCTGCTTGATATACTGAGAAGTCTACTATATTATCCCGGTCTTAAATAAAAGGCAATTTTGAAGCATTACATAAGCAAACCATCCTTTCTCGGCCACGCCCATGGGAAATGGAAAGCCTGATTAAGCCCCCTTAATTATTTCGTGGTTAGGGCACTGATTTGACATAACAACAAAAGTCAATACCACTAAACCTTTGTCCTTAATGCACATATACACCAGTTGCAGCCAAGTTTAAGTCAGGAAAGTTGTCACGGTCGGGGTAGTCTGAGCTGAAATGCGTTTCTACCTGGTTACAGTGGCGGCTGTAGGAGGAAGCCGGCAGGGCTATGGCATGAGTCCCCACGCTTCAATGCTAAGGAAACAGTATGTGTCTAACTGCCCATATCAATCTTGCGGAAGTGAATGAAAACTTGAAACTATGCTTACTGGAAGGAATACAGAGTGTCCTGAAACTTCTATGGTACGATAATGTCTGGACCGCCTTGCAATATCTGACTTCATAGTGCCAAACAGATTTTTTATAGCCCAGGGCCCCGTACCCTGCAAAACCACTACTGCCTGTGTATGTAAAGAAAAGCTTAAATGGATTACCTGTTCCGTTGGTAGGTTTTTGTATCGACCCAAGGAATAAGTCCTTGCCTTAACCAACACAGGCTTATCATAATTACATACATTCGACTAGTACCGTACGTTTGCTTGTACATGACATTGTGTGAGAGAGAGCGACAGATAGATGTTGATTTGTTAGATGATATTGTATTAGTTGTGGTATCAACGTATATCCAAAGAGTTGTTTCAAGGTTAGCTGGTATAGAAATAATTCTGTGTGGCAGACCACAAGAGCTGCATTGCAGACTCGTTTGATCTTAGTTGCAACGATAAATCCCTTATGAGTTCCCTGAAGCATCATGTAAGATAAGCCTTATTAAGACCGCTAGTGAAAGGTGACATATACGTAGAGATGCAACTCACGCAATAATTGAACTTCTTAGAAAAATTGTTTCCTTGGAATCCTACGCTGGTGCAATACCTTTTTCGGTTGTGCTAAAAGGATATCAGTATTTAATAATTTTAAGAAAATGACATTAAACGTTCATCTGAAGTAACTGAAATTGCATAAAATAGTTTTATTGACAAACAGTGACTCTGGTTTATTTAACCCTATCCTGACAGGGAAGCGCTAAGGGCCAGGGAGACTTTGCAAATTTGCAGATGATGACGTCATAATTTTCTTCCCCCTCCCCCTCCCTTGAAACAGTCAACCTCAAACAACGCTACAAATTTCTAACGCCAAGACACACTTAGAATAGACCAATTTTGGGGTACTAACTATGTAAATTGATACAGTAAACTCTTTGCAACTCTCTTCAGTTTTGATGGGCAATGGTTTTCCAACAATGAGTTGTTAAACGGTACTTAGGTAATTTCCTTCTAGACCGTGTTGTCTTTGTCTTCAATACAAATACAGGCGTGGTCTTGTACGTCATCACTCCCATCTTTTTCTCTATTGCAATTGGACCAATGAACAATCCTCCCAAATTCTATAAAAAGTGACAGATATCCACTGAGGTAGTAGCATCAATTTAGACGCAGAGTCAACTAGCTATGAGTATATCAGCCTGGATAGGCTATTCAGTAATATTAAACATTAGACAAGAAATCAGGCTAAACGAAAAGCCTGATTTAGCCTCATTTCTTGTGTAATGTTTAGTGTTTTGAAAGTCAGTCTGTGTATCATTCTTTGATTCGAAACTGCGCTCAACTTGGTACAGCTGTTTTGGATTCTCTTATGCTAGCTTAAACTATTCAGTAATAGTCATTTTTGAGTTAAAAAAAAGTGTTATTAGGTGATTCCACCACGAAATCTCGATTTTTGTCGAAGATAACATTTTTTCGTGCTTTGAAAGTTATATTCAAGTTTGCCATTCCAGACGCACGATGAATTGCCTCCTCTAATAGATGCAAAGAATGTCCTTCAAATCTCCATTTTGCTTTGTTTCAAAAGTAATCATAACCGAAACTAGCCTATTTAGTGGATGCAGGAACTGGAGATTTGCCCTTAAGATCCAACCTAAGCACTTCTTTTGCGCTTGCTTTTAAACTGTCCTTTACGTGCTATCGGTATTTTGCTACTTTGAAGAAAGAGTTGTCGAAAATAAACTAGTCATCGGCGCTGGTAGGTTGCTTTGCTAACCCATTTATGCCATTATTTTTATCTTGATACTTGCTTCTTAACATTTTTGGGGGATGATCAGTTAGATACCTCCAAGTATACTTACGTTTTAGGAAGGTACTCATATTTCGCCTATCAAACGCTACATCAGTGAAAGTGGGACACACCTTGTGTATAGAAGAAAGTACTTAAGCATAACTTTGAAAATAGTAATTTGCGCTCTTAGAGCGTACGACACAAAGTGTATTGATGTTTTATTACGAGTAATATTACGAGTGTTTTATTAAGTACTTCATTTAATCCAGACTAGGTTATTTTTCCTCTGTGAAGAAATAAATATATGATAGCAAGCTTGAAAAATAGAGGTCTGTGAATGCGTCAACACGTGCCTCGATAGAGTAGGGTATATGAAAATGAGCACCAGGTTACATAGGATATTATTTCGTTACGGGACACTAATATATGTGTATATTCATAAACAATATTTTTCTTTATTCTTTAGGTAATTTTTCATTTTTCTGGAATAAGAAAGATTACTCAATTTTTCGACTATTGAAGATGCTCTTCCGCTTGAACTTCCTGGTCCTTGCTGTCATGGCGGTTACAAACAGTGAATTTGTTCGTTACTATATTTGTGCAATGCATACCTATTGGTTCTTATCCGTCTGGGCTGTGATGGCTGTACTGAACAAGTATAACACAGTGAGTCTTGAAACAATTTTATCCCTAGACATTACTTGTTCCGATGCAGAAAAAATGGAGGTTAATGACGTCATCTGTTCATCAACCAGATGTATGATTTAGTTTCTATATTGCGTTTTATTGATGTTTTAAGAATTCTGCAAAATACTTCGAGGCTAGGGCTATTTTTAGGATGGAAGATAATTTCACTAGGTAAATATCAATATGTCGTTGCAACAAAGGTAACAGTCAGCCTATTAGTGGATTTGCTTCACTGCTAATTTACAATGGAAAGGGTAGAAATTTTTGCCATAAACGAGATGTATCTCAGTTTGCTACTTTCGAAGTTTTCATCAAATGGCAATGGCAGCTACAAAAGCAGACTGTAATCCCTTTGACTAGTTAGCGATTGACTGGCATATTTCCATTACTGTTTATTTATTTATTGTATTGTATTCACCCTGATCAAGGCCAAAGCCACTGTTAGGAACTGGTTACTTTTCCTTTTCCGATAAAAATCTATTCATGCTTACTTTTTATGCTTACTTTTCATGCTATTTAAAGCCTACTATTCCTGCTGTTTATGCATGTGTTCCTCCCTCCCACTGTCCTACTTCTTGAAACATAGTTCCCCACTTCACTAGAGCACATGACAGAGCACAGTACCTCCGGGATCGTTGCAGGCAAGCTTAGGGTCGATCCGAACTCACTACCCTCGGAGTGTGAGTCTAATACTCTACCACTATACCACGACTGTGTGGCTGAAAGTTATTGAGAGTATTAGTTTACTTTCATTGTTTTAACACATCACAAGCGAAAAAGGGATTATTTTGTTTAAAAGTATAGGGCAGCAATGTATATAATGCACTGTTTTAGATTTCTTGCAAATTACAATCACAGCTTAGTGTGATCATTCATAATGAAGGATTGCCAGTTGCAAGATATGAAGAAACGGTTAACTAATTCCATCACCTATTATGTCCTCAAAGGAGACTAGAAACGTAACTGTTTCAGAACTTCCAACCCCTGATAAGAGAAAATCTGGATACCTATGAACAAATATTTGGAGATTCTACTCAGAATAGTCTTGTAGCGAGGAAGTGAGAAAGGATAAAAATCCGTGAGAGTTGGCAGGTCTTATGTTGCTCGCCTCAGGTACATTATCGAAAGTGCCATTTCGAGGAGTAAATGCGAGGACCGCTCAGTTAAAGTTGTTTATCCCAAATAAGCGGTGACATATATTTCGTACGTTTTTCTCTGTATAATGCATATCTATACTTGTGATAAAACTTCTTATGAAAGAATTTCTAGCTCGACTACAACTTGACTGTCTCAGTCCTGACACAGGTGTCCATTCAAGTTTCATAACGATAGCAAGAATAAAGGGAGAAACGTTAACCTTCACTTTGATCTCTCATAAAAAGCCCTTCACGGTAGGCTCATTCGGTCTTCCTTTAAGGAGGAGAAAAGCACCATGATGGTTGGGTCGAATTTAGTAGAAAACTACAATTTATGCAAGGCCGGCTACCGGGTCTGGCCAGGGGTGGAGCTGGTAAAGACAAACGGGCATAGTCAACAATTTCCATATGCGGATCCAGACACAATTTTCTCTTTGTGCGATGGGAATCCTAATAGTGTAGGATCTTCTAAACAGAATATACGTTGTTAGAAAATACCAAGGCAGGGTGGATGACCGAAAGAATAGATAAAAGATCAGTAATGGCAAGATATTTGGTGAGAAAATATATTCATTTTAAAAGAACTTGCACAAAAAAGCAAGTAATACACGACAAGCTTAGAACAAAAAATGATGGGAGAAAACGGTTCTGTGCAGTGTACGCATAGGGGTGTAGGCAGGGGACACGCCATTGTTTAAATATGCAAAATCTGACAGTGGGTACAAATGTGACAAACGGTTTCCAAAAGTGCTGTTGGCACTTGCCTCTCTGTTCGCCTCGGTTGCTAAGGCCCTGTAAATGAGCTGATTAAGAAAATTCTTAAATTAAAAAACTTAGAAAGAGTTCCTACCATTAGAATTTAAGTCATAATCTGTCAGTTTCAAAGCAGCAAGTTCTTACTCTTGCGTTGGTACTTAATTTTTTACCTCCTAAGTAGGGTTTAAAGACGAGTTTCTAACTTATTTGGCCGCTTGATTAGTTCAACCGTTGCCACATCGACGTCATGTCATTAGTCTTTTCTACCTTTTCTACCGTAGGAAGTGTTCTCGTGGACTGTACTTTGCTTGCACATCCATTTTTGCGTACTTATTTAATAGCCATTCATGCGGACTTTTTCCCGACGCTGTTACGCGTCTCTGTGAAAGAACTCCTTCTGCAGCCTTCACATCTTTCCTTAAGATCGTAAGATTCTGGTACTTGCTTTCAGCGCATTACTACTCCCCTCCGCCTACTTCGTATCTAACTCTAGTCCAACAGGTCTAACTCTGCCTTATTTCCATCTAAATACCTCTTTATGGCATTTCTCAGGCTTGCATTTTATACAATGACAGTAACGAATATCCATAGAATGCCTGCAGATATAAATTTAAGCGAACTATCGTGTATAGATATATTTCCAATAACTTGCATAAAAGTGTAATCGATAGATTCTGATCAAGCAACAATAATCTCCCTCACGAATGAAACTCTACCCGTTACTCTTGGTGCTGTGATATTTACCAGTCCCAATAAATGACCTTTCTGAATAAACGGAAAGAGAATTTGAAGGGATACTAGAGAAAAGTGAAAATGTCACCACCGGAAAGAGAATTGTAGAGGCAAGATAACTTTTTGTAGGCTTCTTGAATTAATTCACTAGAAAATCATTGCTTGTGAGCAGGTGACTTGCTTTTCAAATGATTTGGTCGCCGAGTGCACTCCCTTTTTCAAAGACTGATTTATTATCGAAGACACAGACGTCGAGTGATGAACAATAAAATCGATATTCATTATGCGTTTTTCTAGACACAGCAATTGAAAGAAATGTCTCCTTACTCGACCATTTAATATCCATGTAAATAGTTACCACCTCTTATAACTACTGGTTGAGCTCTGTTCTTGCTTCAAAATAAGCCTTTAGATTTTAAATATCGCATTTTCGTCAGATAGGAAAACGACCCTACAGAAGGAATCAAGGGTACATTTGAGAGCCCTGAAATTGTTAGTACTGCCTACTATAACTTTTTACATAAAAAATTAAGAACAGACTTATCATAAAAGCTACACCTAGCAATACTAGTGAACTATGTTTCTTTCCCCGTAAAATCATGATGATGACATCACATTTTTCCAATCGACGTCACAAAATTATCCTTCTTCAATTTGTTTGATACAATTGACAGCCGATCGTGTGATCTTGTCAAAAATGATTACTCTTAGTTGAGTTGTAACCATATCGTTTGTACTAGTTTTAGGCTGTAAAGCTTCTCGGCAGGGGTGCGTATGGGGGTGCCCAGGGGGGATCCGAAAGGTCAAGGGACGAATGAGAAGAGAAGTATAGGGGGCATTGTGCGTTGAATGAGAGCTAATGGGGGGATTGGCAGTGAATACGAGCTTGGGACGTAAGGATAAATGAAAAGTGGAGAGGCGCTCACGATGGGCGTTGCATACTATGCGCAACACCATCTTGGTTGGACCTTTCCTAAAGGGTAGTGAAATGTGCATATATCTCCAGGGTAATGAAAAATGTTGACAAACTTTTAATGAGCACTGAATGAATGATTCAATCGTTTCATTTCATAAGCCATTGTAGTGTAATGGTCTTCTTCAAGGAACAGTTAGTTTTATTTCAATCAGCGCTTGCTTCCGAACTCTGAGTCCTTCTTTGCTGCGACTGCTGTCGTTTCTCAATCATTCTGTAATCAATCTCGGTGATCATTGTGTTAATCACAATTTCAGTTTTTCAGTCACGTGTTCATCATGTGCCCTAAAGCTTCATTCATTCTTTCAAAACTTCACAAGATTGGCTGCTTAACCAAGATCTTTACTCCATAAAACTTTCGACCCGGACTGCAGACCTGGAACTTTCGTTTGAGAAGCTAGGAACAGGTGCGTCACACAAAGTATACCATAATAGCATCATTGCCCAAAATAAAAGCGAGAAAATATTGTTCTGAATGTTTGAAGTACAGGTTCATTGCTGAACTGAATGAGGAACAATTGCCTTTGTGAATTCTATGTGAGCAAATACTTTTTTACGATTGAATGAAGCCAACAAAAGTTAGTAAGTATATTTATACTAACACCAAGAGTATTTAGAGGAGTCTTTTTGATAGTTAAACGAAAAAAGTGGAAAATGGCTACTGAAATATTAGGAGAGCTTTTCCAGTAAAACTACGGAAAATCTATACGATGTACTTTCGGCCAGCCTTGAAAATTAATCACTAATCGCAAAGAAAGGTACGCCCCATGCAGTTGGCGAAAAACTGATTACAATTACGATTTCTGTCTCTTGCAGCAAAGTTCTGAAGGTGGATAAAGCAGCTGTGAAATCGATGCGAAATTAGATTTTCGACTTTCAACTGTCTGATTCTCTCAGCTTTTGTATCTATTGCATAACGGGTCTGATGAAAGTCATAAGGAAATAAACGTGTTCAACTAAAGCTATGACTTGTCTTTTACGTTCAATTTTTGGATTTCGTACCACAAACAACTTATTTAAACATTTTGTTTAGAAAACAAGGTAGTTAGGGATCTCGTTGGTAACATACTTTTCTATTTCTATAGTATCTACTCCAACTAATTTTCAAGGAATTCATTACTTGCATTGCACTTCAAAACTGTTAATAACTACCTACCCCCAAGTCTAATAGAAACATTTCTTATCTTCAGATGATCAGGATTCAAGGTTCGTTTTCCAAGAGGGCAATTTGTGACGTAAGAAAGGGCAGCACCTTCAATTGCTCTAATCTCCATTAAGTCCCCTGGAGACCACAAAAGCTCCTGTAATGACGTTAAAACCGCATTAACATCACATTTTAAAAACTATGATCTCATAAAAAACAGTAAGCATTTTGAAAATAATTGCTTTCAAACTGTTTTCAAATGATATTCACTAACGTTCCCCTAGTTTCAGTTTGAGAGATCGTATAAATTGTTAAAATTTGAACTTTTTTTATTATTGTATTCACCCTTATCAAGGCCGAGGCCACTTCTAGGAATGGGTTACTTTTTCTTTTCGGATGACAATCTATTCATGCTTACATTTTATGCTTACTTTTTATGCTATTCATGCATGTAGTGCCCCCTCTGCCCTCTCTCGAAACATAGTTTCCCACACCACGAGAGCAGAAGACAGAGCACAGTACCTCCGGCATCGTGGCAGGGCAAGCTCAGGGTCGGTTCGAACTCACGACCCTCGGAGTGTGAGTCTGACACTCTACCACTATGCCACTACTGTGTAAACACATCGGACACATTGGATCCGTTGGCTACCCCAGAATTAGTAAGGCTGATTTTTATGGCTAGGAATTTCAGAGGCAAAACCTCTCTGATGTATTTATACTATTAAACAAAGTGAATGCGTCTCCTTGATGGTTTTATTCCGCCCCGGTGAAGGACGTGAAAAAAGTGGACGGGGAATGGTTCTCCATATAAGGAAATTCTTTATGATAGATGGAAAAGAAGAGGTCTGTAACTCTTTTACTTAATTTAACATCTTTGCATCTGTAAGAGAAATAAGGGTGGGTCACCGATACAGCCGACACTAAAACAAAGGGGCTGATGAGATAATTCTCAAGCAACGTCAGAGTTTACGGATTGGAATAACGCAACATCATGTAAAGTAATTACTTCATTACAACAAAACCGCTTTACTTTAACTTTTCAAAGAGTTCATTGATCAATCATCATCCTGGTAGTAAAGCAGATGTACCATAAAATCATCGAGTCATTTTCAGGGGGTAAAAGTACCAACATTTCCAACAAATGACAGATCAACCTCATATTTGCGAGTACTCAAGATTGACCAGAATTCTTTCTAAAAAGTATTTGGCAACACCATTTGGCCAATGGTTCAGTTCTGACAAATACATCTTAATAGACGTCAAATCTAGAAAGTAAAAAATTAAAATTGACCAGAGTGGAAGATTATATCGATGCTAGCTTGTGAACCAAAGATGTCAGTAATTTATTACAAAATGTAAAATATTTAACTCGCAGCGAGCATTCCATCACATGTTCATCTCCTCTCTGCGTGAATTAAGAGATGCTTATCATTCCTCTCTTTGCGATCTCACAAAGTATTAAGCACTTTAGGACTTAGTTGCAACCAAGACAAATTTAGCAGTAATCTTTTAGTAGGAAGAACAGTGTGACGGGGATTAGTCAGACTTATTCGCAGTGCATCTGCAAAGCTGCCTCAATAGACCTCGAGCGCGCATTGCATTCTGGTTGTTGTATTCAACAATTTTAGTTGCGGAGTCTTAAATTTATAAACAAAATCAGTCTTTCAAGTGCTGCTTCAGTCGGGTTTTACAAGTATTCATGGAATAAAATGGATACTGGTGGCTGCAAAATAGATTTTAGCTTACTTTTAAGCCTTACCATGGGGTCTATTCGGTCACAGTTATCTTCTTTCTCACTCACCGTATTTCTACTCGTCACTTTCCAGTGTTGGAAACAAAATATCATACGAGAATGACATCCCTACCTTTGTCCTTAAGCTTCTCAATCCCTTTATATCACCGTAAAAAGGGAATTTTAAGGAACGTACGGGAGTCAGGTACCGTTCATTCACTACAGTTGGAAAATGACGGAAGCATCAAAGGACTTGCTTGACATTGGGATCTTTTCTTGTTTTCGATGACTCTAAACCATTGATAATGGATTGAAAATCTGTTCTCCAATATAAGAAAAGACAATTATTCCAACACAAAGCAGAAACATAGAGTCTCAAATCTAAATTAAAACGCCGATGCTTTCTAAACTCTGATATTTGACCAAAATATTGTATTTATAAGTTTGTTAAAGATTTTACATTATTTCGAAGTCATCCTTAGAAGGTATTACCCTTTTCGTTTCTTGATAATAATAACATTAATCATATTTTTGGAATATTTTAACACCCAGTAGTTATGATCCCTTCTACCCGTTTGGAAACATAAAAGGGTCCTACCCTTCCTTAATGACCGCTTCCAACTGTTGATAAATGTTTATGGGATAATGTAGCTTAGCAGGGGCGGATCCAGCGTTTGAGTTTGGGGGGGGGGTCATTTGGAAGAAAATAGGTACTTGATTTGCAAGTAGGTTCACAATCAAACGTAATGTAACCTAGTTTGCTAAGTACGTACATATAACAGTTCTTTATTATATTTATCTGTTTATGTGTTTACTTTTCTTATCTTATTCATCTACTTATTTGATATGATATGTCTTGAAAGATTTTTACTCAAAATTTGACACTTTGAAATTTTAACATTTGGTGGGCATGGCCCCATGGCCCCCCTCTGGATTCGCACCTCTAAAAACCTTGTTAATTATTTTTTCACAATCTGTTTGTTGACATCCATTTGTCTAAGAAATTTGCTAAAAAGTTCTCATAATGTGACATTTTTGTTAAAAAATAATGTCCAACTTTAAAATTCCAAACCATTTCATAACTGATATATCTAGTGAACTGACTAGCCCTACTGCTACATTCCACAACCCTATGGTTGCACAATATTTAGGTTTATACACCTCTTTTATTCCGTTATTTAAACCATCAGTTACCATTTATCTCATCCCTGACATGTGTCATTGCCTCAAATTACCTTTAGCCAAGTTTTATACCTTATCACTTTACCAACATTTTTATTCCTTGTATTCCTAGATGATGAGGAAGGTGGAAAAGATCCAGTATGCTGTTGCACTTTTGGTCATAATTTTCTGTTGTTCTGGTTTAGTGGTGTATATGAAGTTAATAACATGGGTGGAGCCCTCAAAAAGGTTCAGTTATACCATGATGACATGCCGCAATGTAAGGTGTGATGTCCTGGTGGATGGTTTCAATGGACGTTGGGAAAAATCAGTTTTAGATGACAAACAACATTATACCAACCAATACTTAAAATCAGATGAGGAAACCAGACAGAGAATGGGGCTTCCTAAAACTTTATTTAATCCTGAGTTCAAGTAAGTGTTGAAGATATTTATTGAAATGTTTTTTCCTATTGTTTGAAATTCAATACTTATTTTCATTGTGGTAGTATCACTACTACCACTACTACTACTACTACTATTACTACTGCTGCTGCTGCTGCTGCTGCTGCTGCTGCTGCTGCTGCTGCTGCTGCTGCTGCTACTACTTCTACTACTACTACTACTACTACTACTACTACTACTACTACTGCTGCTGGTGCTACTACTACTACTACTACTGCTGCTGCTACTGCTGCTGCTACTACTACTACTATTACTACTACTACTACTGCTGCTGCTGCTGCTGCTACTACTACTACTACTGCTGCTGCTGCTGCTGCTGCTACTACTACTACTACTACTACTACTACTGCTGCTGCTGCTGCTGCTGCTACTACTACTACTACTACTACTGCTGCTGCTACTACTACTATAAATAGTACCACCACCACCATTGCTACTTCTACTACTACTACTACTACTACTACTACTACTACTACTACTACTACTACTACTACTACTACTAACTACTACTACTAC